>JANEHU010004146.1:0-29066 GCA_027563435.1 Nasonovia ribisnigri | reverse complement strand
AAATACCGCAGTGTGGCCCGACCCTAACAGGTACAATTTTATTTATTTACACAGATATTATAAACATAAAAAAAAAAAATAGTTATACATAATAAAAATAATAACATTACACAAGAATACAAAAAAGTTAGGTATATAACAAATTATAAAAAATCACAAAAAATCACGGCTTTGGAGTTGGGGAGGACTATAAATGGCAACGGAATTGGACCAGCAAAATAATGTGCAACATGGACAAATTTCTTATGTCCGGTCCCATAATAACATTCAGTCTTTAACAACTGTTCAAGAACCTATTGACATCCTTCAAATACCCTTTGTAACTTGCTACGTCAGTATGTTCGTACTTGCGGAATGCTAAAGAAAATTAAATTATTAGATATATAGTATACTAAACAATTTAAAAACATAAATATTTTTCAACTTACAGTTATGTAGAAGGATGTCAGTAGGTTCAGGAACAACGTCAGCTACAGAATGGTTCTAAAAAATTCAAACATACATAATAAATTATTATAATATTATGGTAGGTATGGTTAGTTCTGGTTCAATATTAAATTAATTAAATAAAACTATATTAAAATAGTTTATTCATTATTTTTTAACTATATTTTTATATTCAATACACATTACACAATAATTTATAACTTACATTATGGGATCGTACATAGTACAAACTACAGTTAAGAAATTTGTCCATGTACACATTATCAATTCTGCACAACTGCATCCCAATTCCGTTGCACATTTGAACACACTATAAAAATTTAGAATATAAATTATTGATCCACATAAATAAACATAATTTATATTTAAGCTTAATAATGTACAAACTTCGTTTTTGTTCATATTTTTTGGCAGATGTAATAACATTTTGGCGGCCATAGTCCTCCCCACCTCCAGCACCTTGTCGACAAATAAGGACGACGGGCTGATGACTTTATTTTTGTTGTATCGTGGTCCACCCCACGGTGGTGAAGTCACCAGCACGTCGCCCTTTATTTGCCCACTCATCAAAAAGAAATCCCCAACGATGAATTGAATTTTATGTGAAACACCATACAGCTCCGCGTTTCGCTTCGCCAGCCTAATTTTGTCGGCATCTATGTCCACAGCAATGACTATTACAAACAGAAAATATCAAAATTATTAGAAGTTTATAATAGGAAAAAATTTAATGTAGGTACAGTACTACACAATAAAGTAGAATAAATAATATTTTCACATTTTATTTTTACAAAAACTGTTTTATTTGTTTCGAGTGCAAAAAATATTACAGTACCTTTGTCGAACAGTTTTGCGAGCTGTATAACATTACCACCAGCTCCACAGAACGGGTCCACGGCAACTTTTGTTTGTCTACATTGCTGTGCCATATACAAACTTATAATTTCTGGGCAGACAGAGTAAAAGCTCTCTATAAAACGAAATCAAACATACGATTACATAATATAATTTTTAATTTTAACATGACATAATAATATATATATATAAATGTTTTTTTACATACCTTCGTCCAGCATCACACCTTCGTCGAATTTTGAAAAAAGAGAATATCTCCTTCTCCAAAATTTGAAGGTGTTTGATCTATAGATCGGAAATACAAAAATACCATTATTTAAATTTTGCTTTTTAATCATTAAATAATACGTACGTGGTGTCAGGTTTATGGTTGGCTAGCGGTTTCACGGGAGCTTCAGGTTGTACGATTGGACTGTCACAAAAAAAATACGGAAATTGCAATTTCTGTGTACACATTTAAATAAATACTTACATTTCGCTATCAGTCGTCGGACCTTGTTTTTCCGTGGTCTGCGTGTCTGCGTCGGATTCCTGCTGCTCACCGATGTTCGATGGCCCGATGGCGTTGAACAGGAGAAACGTTCTGCAGGAAACCGTCCGCATCACAAAACAAATAGCCACAACGAGTGCAAAGGTCGTGCGTTTCGTGTAACACACGAAAACTGCCACAAATCGCTGGACCTTTGCACCGTTGGCCACTCCGACGACTTCAGTGGGCAAGCACTTTTTGACTGCGTAACCTACTACGGGACTCTTGACCATGTTGGCGATGCACACAGCCATTACGAGTCCCGAGTAGATTAAACACAGGCAAAGGGCCAGCCCACACACAGCTACCAAACCGACAAAAGCGACAACCAACATCGTAAGAATACTTGTCCACGCCGTGATGTTGTTGGCCTGCAATAAAATAGAATATTAATATTAATATTAGTTAATAATAATAATGTATAGTCAATTCGTCGATAAATGCGTAGCTCTTGTGTTTTTCTATTTAATATAAAATGTGACTTACGTATTTGTCCACGGACAGCTGGTCGATGGTTTCACATGCCCGCTCCACACGTCGCTTAATGCTTTCTTGTCGTATCATATTTTCTGATACGACTTTTGAAAACAATAAAAAAAAAAACAAAACAAGAATTACGTTAACTGGGTAACGGAAGAAAAAAACAAAAAAGGCAAGAGAAAAAATAACAAAACAGGCGAGAGAAAAAAATATGGAGATGGTGTTCGAAAAGTGTAGAAACAATACAGCGATATAATAGTATATGCGTGTCTAACTATGCACGATTCGAAAGGTTATGTCAAATTTTGACGGGTTCTCTAGCTATTTATAGGAAGAATTTGGTCGTTTATTCTATTGACAACGTATCACAACTGTTTATATCGAACCAGATAGGGGATTTTTTAGAAGAAAAAAAATGTATTGGCCAACAAAATTATTCTAATATAAAGACAAAAAATACGCGAATAAAATATATGAAACCTACCCTATAATGTTATGTGTCACGGTGGCCAGCGCCGTATTTATGATATTGCCACCTGCTGGCAACAACATTTTGGCGCAACCGACTTTGCTCATGATTAATTTGTCTTATCTCAATATTTATTACCCACAAACAATCAGAAACAACTGTCTTATGATTACTAAATAGTTATAATCTATATTTATTATATAGTTATAATTTATAATCTACTACGGAAGACTGAATTGTTTTGCCTATTATTCTCATAATAAATTGATGTGACAATTTTTGCACAGGCGAATAATATTTTTAATACATTTTTCATGCAACCAGGTTTTAGGTAATATATTATTATAATCTATTTGGTTTTTATTGTTTTTAATAATAAATATTAAATAATAAGACCACAATTATTATGTACCTATGTGCATTTTTAGGGCGGTCATCGTTTCCGCCAATTATTGTTTTCGCCAAAACGAAAAAGGTTTGATTTTCGTTTCCGCCAAATCTATTTCTGCCTACCTGTCTAAATTATAGTTTGAGAACCATTTAGAGTTACCCAGGGGCCACCACGAGGAGGTGGTTCTCATTGACCCCCAAAAATTATTTGACTTAATTTTTGGATTTAAGTTAAACATTTGAATTTGAATTAAATTAAGTCAATTTATTATTAATTAAGTCTATGTTTATATCTAGTAGTAGTTCTATACTTCTATAATTAATTATTAATTATTATTTTGAATAATTATTGCATACCTTTTTTAAAAATGTTATTCTGGAAATTGTTTTACTTTTGTATTCGTCTATTGCGTTTGTTGTTCTTATCACTCGTTCTTTTATATTAGATCTTACAGGTTTTTGCATACCTAAGTTGCAACTGTTAATTTGAATGTATACGTTGTTTTGAACATTCGAGATTAAAATGTTTAAAAATGTATTAATATGTGGATGTGATTTATAAAATTGTTCATTAAAATGTGCGTGGAAAGATTCACAATTATTTGTTGTTCTGAATATACTTGCACTAAAATTGGACAATATTGTTGGCGGAAACACACTATTTTCAGAGATATAATTGTCAGTTAAATAATCAGCATATTTATAATATGCTGAATCTTCTGGTATTATAGACATAAAATCGTCGACAAATGAATCTGAAACTTCTTGAGGATCTAAAAATGTTAATACGAATGTAGTCCTTAACCACCCGTTCTCTTTATATTCTGTACTAAGTCCTAACTCTTGAATTTTACGATACCACGCTTGTGTTAAATGAAAACGGCACCCAATAAGATTAGTTAAAGGCCAAATAGATAATACACCATTATGAATACTAATCTCGAAATCGACAGTTACATTTTTAGGGTCAAAAGTCAATTTTTTTTCATAAAATTTAGTTTGAATATATTTAAAAGCTTGTGTATAAGTTTCAGGGTTTTTATTCTTCAATAAACAAAAAACCCGTTGTTACCACAGTACTCACAGATCCGATCACAGAACTCCGATCCCGATAACACCGATACTGCTGATATACCCACACGTGATATAGATTAAATCGATGTATATTTATTTGTAATATTATATAGGTATTTCTACGTTTAAAACCAATTATCTCTTTATGATATCTTCAATATACAATGGCTTATCGACATGGTACATGTACATCGATGGTCGATAGCACTAGAGACAGACTAGGGGTTCTCAAACTCCAGCTCAATAATATAGGTAGACATAGATTTGGCGGAAACGAAAATCAAACCTTTTTCGTTTTGGCGGAAACAATAATTGGTGGAAAAGAAAATCAAGTTTTTTGGCGGAAACAACTGACGCCCCATTTTTACGTCTTCTAGAACATTTATTTTAAATGTGGGACATCCACTACTAAATTTTCATTCTAATATATTGAGGTATTGTGTGCAAACAATTATTTCAATTCATTGGTCTTTGTAATAAAACTCGTACCTAAAACAGATAATTACATAACTGCGAATGGCTTGAATAAAAAAATAAACTTTAAAATAAGTAAGCTTTACAGTTGTACAGAGTACCAACAGAGGTTTAGTGATATGCGTATGGTTACGTCCGAATGCTTATGATGGTCGTTGCAAAGATCTACAAAGATTTATTGAATGCTTCGATGAAATTCACATAGGTACTCGGCATCTAAATAAATATACTTATTATTTATTTGTTAAAAATAATAATAAAAAACTCGCTTCCAGACAACGTTCTTAATCACGTAACCATGTTTGTAAAAATAACAAACAAATCAAAATTCACAGTGTAATTTTCTATTTCCTGTCGTAAAAATATAGATTAAACTTATAGCTTGTTGCAGTTTTTCGATTCACGAGAGAGATATTCCCGCGTTCCGTGTATCGTGCTTATAAACTTATAGTGAGACCCACCCGGGCAGACTCACGTAGGTTAAGCACGTACCGGACGTCAAAGTTCTAAGTTCCCCTTTAAATAGTGCGTCGTTTGTCGGGACTGACTGAAGCTACCATATAAATGTCAGTGCGGCCGACGGCGAACGAAAATGTGGTAACCGAAGATTGTGACAACACATACGGGTTCAATGTTCTCTAAATCGAAACTACAAAGATATAAATTGTAAAAAAGGTACAAGGTATAGGTACAAAATATTATATTCTCTATAGGTATAGTACCTATAATATATCATATTAATATACCTACACTATAGATATAGACATTAAATCTAATTTTTACCCTAACCATTACTTATGAAGCCGTTGGTGGAGTATAAAGCGATATTTACAATCGTGGTGGCAGAAAATACAGTTCATTATATATTATGTCGCATCCACATAGTGAAATCACTCATTTCTTGAACTGGATATCCAAATCGTGAATTTTGACGAAAATACATTATTTGGACATCCATTTCATGAAATGAATATTACCTATTTAATGTACTTGGTGTAATTGTTTTAATACAAAATTGTTAGGTTATTCAGGAATAAATAATTATATTATATCATAGTAGTATAATTATTATAACTAGGTATACTTTTCTATATTGTTTTATGAACAAAAATATACTAATTACAACATGTTACATTACAAATATTTTTATTTTATTTTTCATAAACCATCATACATATATCATATTTTATTATATAAATTGCTATATTTTAACAAAATAATTAGTTATAATGATTTAAACATTTATTTATTTTTACATGAAGATTAATTATGACTTCGACTGTTACATAGCATAATATTCAATATCAGAAAGATAATAATGCTTTATCCATGATATATATATTATATGAGGCTATTAGAGAGATGAAAATTTTGAATTTTCGGTTTCAAGAAATGATTTAAAAGGATGTTATGTAACCTAACCTAAGGGCAAGGATTTTTGTCTTGTTCGTGTAAGGCAAAAACTCCTTGCCAATCAAGTAGGTGTGCATGTTGTAAAAAATAATATGCGATGTAACAGTCTATGTTATAATTAATTGTCATGCAAAAATAAATAAATGTTTAAATCAATTAACTAACTATTTTGTTAAAAAAAAATACAATAACGTATGATGGTTTAAGAAAAATAAAATAAAAATATTTGTAATGTAATATGATGTAATTGGTATATTTTTGTTCATAAAACAATATAGAAAAGTATAGGTATAATACTATGATATTATATAATTATTTATTGTTAAATAACATAACAATTTTGTTTTACAACAATTACACTAAATACATAAAATAGATAAAGTCCATTTCATAAAATGGATGTTCATATAATGTATTTTCGATCTGGATATCCGGTTTATGAAATGAGTGATTTCACTATGTGGATGTGACATATATAATATTAAAATATTGTTAAGTATAAACAATTTTTAAGTTTTATTTTTACCGAAATCACGATCATTTTTGCAATGTGTGAATCCAAAAATAAATAATAATAATAATAATCAACTCAAACAAATATTTACCACAACATTATGTTTTGAGAATATTACAGGTAGGTATTGTTTGTTTTAAATAAACTGCAAAAAAAATGATGGAAAATGTGGGTAATTTTGGTTACATTTAGTATATTCAAAAGTCCGCAGGTCGACGTGAAAAAAGCTTTTGTAGTCAGCTCCTTTATTCAGGACGGAGGCTATGCGTAATTTTTGGGAGGGCGTATAGCCACTCCACTACTCCAGCCTCCTTAGTTGAGCTCATGTCCATAATCTATATCCATTGTTTATTATTGTATTAATTATCTACATATTGTAGTTATTACCACTTATTAGGTAGGTATGATATGATATGAATGCACAGCTATGTAGGCGTCTGGCCATAATTCAATTAATAATATTTCAGCTAAAAATGAAATAATATAATAAATAATATCATCTTGAACCCTAGTAACGAGATTTGTTTATTTAAAATAAAGTTTTTAAAATAAATTATTTACACTAGCTAGTCGCCCCATCTAACGAAAATTGAACATACTGAAAAAAAGAAGAAACGCTGGTTCGGGGAATGTCCATTCCGTGGAAGTAGAAAGGCGTCTAACTGGAGTGGTGCCTATATAGCGAGACATATTGCAACATCAAGTACAACGAGAGGACTATCGGCGGGCTGTCGGACTGTCGGGCTGTCGGGCCGACAGGATAAATTGATCGAATCAGCTGTTATATCAGGTTATGTGTAGACGTGTATGATTAGGTCGAGTTAACTAATCCTGTCAGGTCCTGTCGGTGGCAGTTCCATCTGACCACCCGACCGAGTGACCGACTAAATCGGCCGAACTAATCATATAGTGTGTAGCCGCCTTAACATGTTTCAAAATGCCTTTATAAATATTTATTTAAAAAGTCATGTAGGTACGTACGATTATTATTTAATAATAAAAAGTGAATATTATATACTAATTACTAACTAGAGTAATTTTTACTGATAGTACCTACCTTGTTCGCGCAAGTTATCTATTGTGAACGGCCACTGGTGCCGATGTTGCCACACTGTTTCCCCCTTGATCGAGAAAGCAGTCGTCGTTCGATCAGCTGGATCGAACGGCGTCTAGCCGACGAGTCTGCCCGCCGTGTGCGCGCGTGCGTTGTTGTTGAGACATGTGTCGAGATACGTCGTTGGTCGTATGTGTGCATATATTTCGCTCTACAAAGCACACTTTTTCCGTTACACTACACGTGGTTCCTTTTACGCCATTTTTCTGTGCCTTTTGTTGCACCGCCGCTCCTAAAGCATTTTCAATACAGCCGGTTTCGGGCGTTATTGTCAGAAGACAAGTCGTCGCAGCCAGCGATCGGCGAATTGAACGGAGTAGTTTCGGATATAATCCAAAACCACAAGCCTTGGTTTATTTGGATTCAACATCAGCCAGCTCCGGTCCAGTCGTCAGCATCAACCAGCTCCGGTCCAGTCGTCAATATTAACCAGCTTCGGTTAAACAGGTTCAGTTCACCGTCTTTATCTCCTTACGGTACCGTTCCTTCGTCTTATTTTATTAATGTATATTATTATATTTGTTATTATGTGAAAAGTTAGAAATATTAATACTTTGTTATTATTCACAATCCTGAGTTGATATGTTATTTATTTTAATATTGTGGTAACCCTATCCCCGACAGAGCACGAGTCATTGCTGTTCACGAGCCTCCAAGGTAAGTACAGCTGTGGCGCACATTTTTGGTAGCAGAGCGTGGTTTATTCATAAGTTTTAGTGTTCTGTTTGTTACTTGTTGGTAAGCTGTACCGTGGGTAGCCATTATATTAAGTTGTTACCTTCAGTTTTGTGGGTTATATATATTATTATTTAGGTATTATCAATTTTATTTTAGTTATTGGTTAACGTTATATTTTATTAATCGCGCAGCTCGCTCCGGTGTATAATACACCTATTGTACAATAATGACAGTTTTGTTCGTATGAATTTACGCGTTGCACTACGTTGCGCGTAATTATAATTGCGCGCTCAGTACAGTAATACGCATTACTTCGTACATTACATTATTTATTATCTTCGCAATTTAACGAAAAGCGCGTATTTTATTTTATTAGTTTTACCTTTTTGGTCTATTGTAAATATTTTATATATAGGTAATAGGTATAGTAGGTTTATTATATCAAATAGTTAGTTTTATTTAATTATATTATGCGCATACACTTAGAGTTGCGTTCGTTATTTTATTAGTATTATTATTTACGTGTCTCGCGACTGGTGGTGCGGTCGTGACACGGGTCTAACGTGTTATTGTTGTCTTCGTTATTGGTGGCTACGTCGTTCGTACCTTGTCCGGGCCGTTGTTTATTTCCGGTTATTTTTAGTCAACGATTATTTGTACATATTAATAATCGGCCTATACGTTCGTAATTATTAGTAATCTTATTTTGTTCTTTTGGTCGCAAATTATTTACGGCTGTCGTTTCACTGCAGCTTGGTTGTTTAATTATTTATCATCGTCATTTATACATATTCCGGAGTTTAAGAATTTTGTATTGTATTATCGGTTGGTTTTTATAATATTCTATTCTTGTTTTTATTTATTTTATTCCTTGTATGATGGATAAAGACCGTGCTACTCAAGCTAAGAAACGGGCGTTAGCTAGACGCGCAGCCGCAGTCGAGCGTATTAAATCCGTCCATGATTTAGGATTGTCTGGTGAATCAGATCCGATCGCCCGACAAAAATTCATAATTTCGGTCAATGATCTCACAGATCTGTGGGAAAAATTTGTCATCGAAAATGATGCAGTCTTAGATGCATTAATCGATTTAGACGAAGAGCATGATTTCTCACCTGCTGTAGAGGTAGAGACAAACGAAGTTGTCGTTTCGGCTAAAGCTTTGGCAAATCGGTTTTCGTCGGTATTAAATATACCAGTAGTGACACCCGAGAATCCTAAGGTTAGGATTGAGTCTGATGCGGGTTGTAGTTCAGACGGCGGACTTTTCGGTTCGGATAAAGTTCAATTAGAGGTAGCGTCAACAGTTCAGTCGTCGCACTCTGTTCGATTACCCGAAGTTCCACTTCCTCAGTTTTCGGGTGATTTAGCATCTTGGCCAGTCTTTCGAGACCGTTTCATAGCTTTAGTAGATAGTCGCTCTAATATCACTAATATTGAAAAGTTTTATTACCTTTTGAGTTGTCTTGATCTAGAGGCTTCTGAGACGGTAAAAGGGATAACGGTTTCCAATGATACGTATTCGCTCGCTTGGGCAGCTCTTGTAGATCGGTTCGACAAACCACGTAGGTTGGCATCGTTTCTTTTAGACACAATATTATCAGCTTCGATAAGCCAGCAAGAATCCATATCGTCCTTGAACAAGTTTTTAAACACGTTCGATGAAAGCATTGGTGTTCTTGAGTCTCTGAATATTCCGAACTTGGGTGATTTCCTATTATTTTCGATAGCGTTTCGTTCTTTACCGGTGTCATCTCGTCGTCTTTTTGAAATGTCCAACTCGGAAGAGTATCCGAAGGTACAAGAACTGTTCAAATTCGTCAAGGGTCGTATTCAGGTTCTAGAATTGGCAGGAGGATCTACATCTGTTTCAAATACGAAGGACATGCAGCCCAAGCCGTTAAAGTCGAAAAGGAATGGGTCACCAAGTCGAAAGAAATCCATTTCATTAATAGCAGCCGGTCAGCTCAGTGTTCCGTCGTCCAATAGTGATCAGTGTCCTGGCTGTAATGGATCTCATCAGTTATGTAATTGCCCAGTATTTAAAGGGCTCACGGTGGATGGCCGATATGATGTAGTATCCAAAAATAGACTTTGCATGGCTTGTTTTAGCAGTCTTCACTGGTCAAATAAATGTAAGGAAAGATGTTCCATATGCAAGCGTCGTCATCACGTGCTCCTTCATCGAGATGTTCAATCAAGTCACGTCCCTGCAGCTCAGCGGTCGCCTACCGTTATGCTCAGTTCTCAATCGTCTCCATCTGTATTGCTCGGTACAGCGGTAGCACTAGCTCAAGATATTAGTGGGGATGTTCAACCCGTCAGAGTCCTTATTGATGCGGGATCGCAGGTTAGCGTTATCACGAAAGAATGTTCAGATCGGTTGGGTCTTAGGCGGTCAAGATGGACTGCCTCCTTGACAGGGCTGTCTGGTCAATGTGTTCCTAAGGTGCTAGGAACAGTACAGTTGAAGGTAAAACCCCGTCATGATTCAGCTCCGGTCATAACCATCAAGGCATGGGTTTTACCCACCATTACTGCAGACATGCCATGTCAACAGTTAACCGTCGGCGTTAGATAAAGCTTCATCTGAAGCTTGCAGACCCCTATTTCGATACACCAGCGCCGGTTGAATTGTTGTTAGGTGCCGACGTCTTC
This sequence comes from Nasonovia ribisnigri, assembly GCA_027563435.1. Lineage (NCBI taxonomy): Eukaryota > Metazoa > Arthropoda > Insecta > Hemiptera > Aphididae > Nasonovia > Nasonovia ribisnigri. Next base: position 17,970 of record JANEHU010004146.1, on the reverse strand, counting down.
CCACAGGTGTGGATTGGCGAGCAACGCTCACTTGGCCAAGGACTACCTTCCGCGTACAGTTCTGTATTTGGTTGGGTGCTAATCGGTCCAGTCTTGCAGAACGTTAGCTCTAACGCACACTGTATGTTGGCAACTGTCAACCCATCTATAGAATCGTTGATGGAAAGATTCTGGGACGTAGAAGAGCCAGAAGAGGCACCTCTACAATTCACCGATGAGGGATGCTGTGAAGCTAGGTTCAAGGCTGAGACCATCATTGATGAACGCGGTCGTTATAGTGTCCCATGGCCCTTTAGACAGGATCAGCTTCATCCCACATTTGAAGGCATGCTTAAGATTGCGACCAAGCGCTTCGAACACCTGGAACGGAAATTGGGACAGGATGAAGAGCTTGGAATAGCGTATCGCAAATTCATGGCCGAATACGAGGCTTTAGGTCACATGTCCATCGCTCAAAATCCAGGACTATATATAATCCCGCATCATGCTGTATGGAAGCAAGGCAATGGTCAAACCAAGCTACGTGTTGTGTTCGATGCGTCTGCTTGCAGTGCCTCAGGTCATTCGTTGAATGACACCTTATACGTAGGCCCGAATCTCCAACGAGACATAGTTGATGTCTTGTTAGGATTCCGATTGTATCGTTTCGCGTTCTCGTCCGATATCTGTAAGATGTACAGGCAAATCCAGGTGAATCCGGAGTACCGTCATTACCAGCACATTCTCTGGAGGGCCTCTCCGGTTGAAGCGTATAAGTTACAGCAGAGCCTTATCAAGTCGTTAGCAAACTATGGGTTTGAACTTAAAAAATGGTCTAGTAACTCAAAGGAATTATTAAAGAAAATACCAAAGGAAGATCGAGCTTCAGGATCACTTTCGGTCGATGACGAAAGGTCGATAGTCCAGGTCCTTGGATTAAATTGGGAATCAGAACAAGATACGTTTAGATATGATTTCAGCTCAATTAAGTTTGTTTTCACAAAACGCGGTGTCCTTTCAGTAATTGCTAGGAATTTCGATCCCTTGGGTTTCCTGTCTCCGGTGGTGTTATTTGCCAAACATTTAATGCAGTCGGTTTGGACGTCAGGGATCGCTTGGGATGACAAGTTACCGCCTGACATCGCAGATGAATGGTCCCAGTTTGTGACGGAGCTGCCGTCGTTGTCCTTGATCCAAATCCCTCGGTTTGTTGGAACACAGAGTGGATCCACTTATACGCTGTGTGGATTTTGCGATGCTTCAGTTCGTGGATATGCTGCTCTCGTCTATCTACGCATGGTTCTTCCCAATAATCAGACTCTCATTCGGATCTTGGGTGGCAAGACCAAACTAGCACCACTTCACTCCATGACGGTTCCAAGATTAGAACTGTGCGGTGCGGGACTTTTGGCACGTTGGTTAGCACGGATTCAGGAAACGTTATCGGCTCAGTTAAAGATTTCCAATGTGTATGCGTGGACAGATTCGTCCATTGTTCTTTCGTGGCTTACCACCCCTCACGTCTCGTACAAGATCTTTGTATCCAATAGAATTAACAAAATTAATCAGTTATTACCAGACTGTAAGTGGTTGCATGTGTCGTCCGAAGAAAACCCAGCAGACTGTGCGTCTCGCGGTCTAAAACCATCAGAATTGGGTCGTCATGCATTATATTGGAATGGACCTAGTTTCTTGTTGGACTCCCCAGATAAGTGGACATCAGAGATACCACGGCTCCCTGTGGAAGAAATTCCAGAAGTCAAGTCAGCGTCATTATTGATCAGTTCCGATCAAAACGATTCAGAATGGTTTGATAGATTTTCCTCCTATCAACACATGCTACGGGTGCTGGCCTGGGTAAGGCGTTTTGTGTCGAGATGTAGAGGACAGCCATCACGTTCTGATACGTTGTCGCGATGTGAGTTGGATGAGGCTCTAACTGTGATGATCAAATGTTCTCAGGGTATTTATTTTCGTTCTCTATTGCAGGAACTAGCTCGAAACTCTAGAGTTTTCCAGCAAGCAGTTGGCACGGTTGTCACCGTTTATAGACTCTAAGGGTATAGTTCGAGTAGGAGGTCGATTAGGTAATTCCCAACTAACAGATCGTCAGAAGCATCCGGTCTTATTAGCTAAAGCTTCACACTTGTCGAAATTGATTGTTCACCATTGGCATATTTTCTCGTGTCATTCTGGCACGCGTTTGATGATTTCTCTCATTTCGAAACAATTCTGGATTCTTTCGGTTAGAAGAGTGATAGGAACCGAGATCAAGAGCTGTGTGACTTGTGTTCGGTTATCAGCCGTAAATCCACAGCCAGTCATGGCAGACCTACCACCGTCTCGTGTTGTGCAGTGTCGTCCCTTCTCAAAAGTTGGTATTGACTTTGCTGGCCCTCTTCGAATGAAAGAGCTCAAACTTCGAAAGGCTAGGGAGTATAAAGTTTATATTTCCGTTTTCGTGTGCATGACGGTGAAGGCTGTTCACCTTGAAATAGTAGCAGATCTCTCTACTCCCGCCTTCTTGGCCGCGTTCGATAGATTCGTTGCTCGGCGTGGCTTACCGGCGGATATTTATTCAGACTGCGGTACGAATTTTGTAGGTGCGTCAAGGCAGCTCCGCCAATTCTTTTTAGATTCGACAGTTCGGTCCCAAGTCAGTTCACACCTCCCATGCAGCTGGCATTTCAATCCTCCTAGTGCTCCGCACTTTGGGGGTCTTTGGGAAGCAGCAGTGAAATCAATGAAGAAATTGTTAGTTCGGACAGTAGGAGTCCATACTTTAACCTTCGAGGAACTTGCAACTGTTGTTTGTCGTATTGAATCTGTCTTAAACTCCAGACCATTGACACCGTTGTCTTCTGAACCCGGAGATTTAGAAAGTCTGACACCTGGTCATTTTTTGACAGGTCAACCGCTCTTGTGTGTTCCGGAACCAGACGTGTCGGAGGCTCCCAGTCGCTTGGTTTCAAGGTGGAAGCTTCTTCACCAATGCCACCAAGCGTTCTGGAAACGATGGTCCTCGGAGTATCCAAACAATTTGCAGGTACGCTCGAAATAGACAGCCAGTGATACTCCGCTCAAGGTAGATGATCTTGTGTGCATCAAGGACAACCTGTCTACGCCGCTATGTTGGCGATTAGGTAGAGTAACCGAGTTGTTACCCGGTCAGGATAAGGTTGTTCGCGTAGTCAAGCTCTTGACAGGACAAGGTACGCTTGTTAGACCTGTGGTCAAGCTAGTTCGTTTACCCACAGAATAAAAAATTAAGTACTTACTATAAATTTGGGTTTCCTTCGTGTTCTCGAGGGTACCACTGTACAGTTTACTTGCTTGTTCCATTCGTGATCACTAGGTTTGTGTTTGACCCGTCTTGTTATCGGTGTATGGGCGCCAGTGACTCGGGCAATGATCACGATGGGATTATTTTTTGTTTATATAATTATTTTATATTATTTTTTGTGATCTTTTATGTATATTATGTTGTAAAAACCATGTAACTAGGGACTCCTTTGATTTTATCCGTTTCCTCCCTGGACAGCTGAACCATATCCACCATATCAAGAGTTCCAGTTCTCGAGCTTTGGAAGACGGAGTCTCCCAAGGGGGGAGTATGTTCGCGCAAGTTATCTATTGTGAACGGCCTCTGGTGCGGATGTTGCCACGCTGTTTCCCCTTGATCGAGAAAGCAGTCGTCGTTCGATCAGCTGGATCGAACGGCGTCTAGCCGACGAGTCGCGACCGACGGCGGTGTGCGCGCGTGCGTTGTTGTTGAGACATGTGTCGAGATACGTCGTTGGTCGTATGTGTGCATATATTTCGCTCTACAAAGCACACTTTTTCCGTTACACTACACGTGGTTCCTTTTACGCCATTTTTCTGTGCCTTTTGTTGCACCGCCGCTCCTAAAGCCTTTTCAATACAGCCGGTTTCGGGCGTTATTGTCAGAAGACAAGTCGTCGCAGCCAGCGATCGGCGAATTGAACGGAGTAGTTTCGGATATAATCCAAAACCACAAGCCTTGGTTTATTTGGATTCAACATCAGCCAGCTCCGGTCCAGTCGTCAGCATCAACCAGTTCCGGTCCAGTCGTCAATATTAACCAGCTTCGGTTAAACAGGTTCAGTTCACCGTCTTTATCTCCTTACGGTACCGTTCCTTCGTCTTATTTTACTAACGTATATTATTATATTTGTTATTATGTGAAAAGTTAGAAATATTAATACTTTGTTATTATTCACAATCCTGAGTTGATATGTTATTTATTTTAATATTGTGGTAACCCTATCCCCGACAGAGCACGAGTCATTGCTGTTCACGAGCCTCCAAGGTAAGTACAGCTGTGGCGCACATACCTTTATAAACAAATACAGGGTGATTTTTTTATCGTTGAACACTCATTATTTCGAAAAGTAATGACTTTTTTCTTATTTTTTTTTTTTAATAATTTTAGTCTTATGTTTTTCTACATTTGCATACATTTTTAATATTTTTCACCCTTATATTTATTAGGTAAACCACTATCAACTTTTGATTTTCAAATGACAACCCATACTAAAAATTGTATAAGCTAATTAAGCTATTTTTTTATAAATTATCACATTTAAATTTTCATTTTTCGTTAATCCGTTGACGAGATATAGCTCCTCAAAGTTGGGTGGTTTTGGGAGGCGGTTATTGTGTATAAATGTATTATACCTTGTCGGTAGATACCCCGTTATTAGGATTTTTATGTCCCAAGGCAAAAGATATTACACTTTTCAAATCAATTCAAGCATTAGGTACAGTAAGCTTAAGTTGTGCGGTTGTGCTCCTAAATTTATTTTATAATACCCATTTGACTAGGTGTCATGCAGTTCGCCCCACTAAATGTGATCGCCACTGGTCATAATATCTACTTATCTAATATAAAGACCAGAAGTTAAAAGTAATAAATTCGATATCGTTCGAACCCAAGATATACCTAATAGTGATAAATGATAATCATTGTACCTACAAACTACATTAACTTATTGTCATCGGACCATTAGTGTCACTCGTGGTGGCATAGCTACTCAGTACTCACGTATCCCCGCGTAATACTCTCGACCCCCTCCATACCTATGGAGTACGCCGTAACAGACTACGGACACAGGACGTCTGAAGACAGAACAATACTGGTTATACGATTATAGTTATGGTTTATTAGATTTGCGATTAGGTAGAATCGTGGGTAAAACTGTGGTAAAACTAATTTTGATCAGCTGTTATTTGTTTTGTTCGCTGTGAACGATTAGAGTCTATTATATTGATATCATGTTTTCATAGTTACATGATATGGAAGTAAACCTTATACCTGGTTAACGTTAATCGCATACCAACAATACGTTGAGTGAATAAACGGTTATAATTTAGGTTATAATTTTATAAGACAAGTAATAACTAATAAGAACAATATTTGAATCGTGAGTCGGTAATAACTAATAAAGTATTTTATTTTTTAATACTTAATAATTCTAAGTGTTTAAATTTTAAGTGTTCTTGTTAAATTTTAATATTTACCACATATTATATTTTATTTAGTAATTTAATCAAACATTTAAGTACCTAAATTGGTTAATCACACGTGAATTGGATACTTTGCAGGTGCATTTGTACAATGAACCTATTGGTAAGTTTTACTAGTTGGTAGTTGCAAAAATTAAAATTAATAAAACAATATATCTCATTAACTTAAGACATTTTGATTTCAGTTCAATCATTTATACATATTATACAATTTTTGTTCAAATGTCTACCTAACCAATGAAACACTTTAGTAAACACAAAAATAAATATTACTATAGTAATTATAGTTACAACCATCTAAGATGTACCTGAGAGTTACTTTAGTGTTTTACTTGCACAATTAAATGTGGCATATTGATAGTCTATTAAGACAGATGATTTGAAGCATAAACTGGGTCTTTAAAATGTTGTCTAATAGTAGATTTCACTATGAAATATGTAAATCAGGAAAATCTATATTATACATATTCAATTAAAATGTTTCAACAGACTACAAAATAAATTAAGTAAGTATTAATATTTTTAACTGTAATATTATTTAATTATTATATTGACATACAAATATTTTAGATAATCAGGATAATTGCAAAGAAGTAGAAAAAATCTAGTTGGACTATAAGTACACATTACCAATGATATTTATTGAAAAGATGATATTGTTGTAATCGCAGAAAGTGAAAAAGACATTACTAACATGTTTGAAAAAATGAACGACACGCTTAAAGAACACTTAAGCTTCACATACCTATTCAATCACAAGCGATGGGAAAAGTCGTACAGATCCAGTATATAGAATAGCGCATGCCAAACAGGCCTACTATAAAAAAATTAATCTTTTTACCTCAAATAGAATAAGTTTGGACAGCAGAAAATCAGTTATAAAAGGCTTTGTGTGGAATTTAGATCTATATGGAGCAGAGATTTGGACAATACTGAAGACTGAGAAAGCCAAAATAGAACACAAATAGACAGAAAAATTAAAAATGTTGAGGTTTTCAGGAGAATAAATACCCAAAAATCAATATGGAATATGCTAAGATTGAGAAGAAAAGCATGGATCAGACACGTAATAAGGAAGAAACCTGGAAGAGGAATTCCTAGAACTCCATTTCTGAAGCAAGTGATGGAAGCTACCAGAATAGGAACATACTGGGAGTTGAAGATGAATGTAAGTGGAGAGGAACATCAATAATCATTTAACCGATCTTCGGAATGAAAAAAAAAAATAATAACAATGTATTGAAAACTAAGAATTGTGCTAATGTTAAAGCTTTATAATTTGTATGCTAGTTTATAAATAATTTAAATTAGGTGACAACATCAATCATTACAATTTGGATAAGATAATATACATATAATAATAATATACATATACATATAATACTAAGATAATATACATAGATATAGATATATATTTTATGCTTAATATGTAGATTATGCCCTAAATCAAATTAAGAATTTTTAGGTGGCTATGTGATTAATGATAATTTTATTTTTATTTTTTATTTTAAAATTTTTTTTTTATGGACAAGCCCTTTAGCAAAAAAGATATAATAATCTAAACATCCAAAAACATTAGTCTACTGTGCTACATTGTATAATGTCATAATGATATTAAATACTAAATAATTTGTGTCAATGATTGGTGTTGTCACCAAATAATAATTAGTACTAAATTCAAGTTAGAATATTATTAACACCATTTTTAAATTTTGCTTTTTAAGTCTGGGGTGATTGAAAAGTTTGTTTTAATTTTTTGAATACATGTTTTATCTTTACTCATATTTTGCATATTAACTGCAAAACGAACATTTAGATTAAACTGTATCATCATTTTGAAATAGGTTTTTCATAGTCCTGGGCTTATTTAAGTAAAATTGTTTAATGGTTCATAATAATATCAGTATAAAATGTGAGAAATTTTGTCGTGAACAGGGTTCAAGGCTAAAAGAAACCTCAAATCAACAATAAAAAAAAAAACATTTAAGTAACCAAAATTAAACAATCTAAAAAATGGATATTCTCCTTAGTTTTTGTTAATGGTTATCACTTGCATCACATTAAAGTAGAAAATATATATTAAAAAACTAAAACGTGTCATAAAGAACCCATCTAAAAAATTGTTTGATTCTTTGTATTTATTTTATTTATTCTCATTTCATTATAAAATAATTTTTTTAAAAAATTAAAGTTAAAATCAAATTACTATTGTAACAATTTGATATTATATCAGTATTAAGCTAATATCTGTCTCAAACCCTGTTCATGACATCAAAATATCTGTGTTACAATGATACAGTTATCTTAATTACCAAACTATGGAGGGTAGAAACATGTACAATTATAGTATAACAGATAAAATGTGCTAAATAACAACAACTTTACTACATTAGGTATCTTGTAAGATATAGATAAACTATTTATTTTTTTTTTCATATCTAATCCTCTTGTCTGTTTATAAAATTAATTTTTAAAATAATTATTTTTCATACAAATTAATTAATATTAAATATTATAATTTTTTTGTATAAAATACAATTATGTTTATTTGTATAAAATACAATACTGTTTATTTGTATAATTTTAATTTGTAATATAAATTATTGTTCCATAGTTTTTTTAATTATGTATTACAAATATTACCCACAATAAAGGAAATTCCCAATGTTGATAAAATTAATGGTTATTCTCAAATAATTTGTCAGTCCTACAGTTATTAGTAGTACACCTTGTTAATTTATTAAATTACAAAATAACTTTTTTTCTTAATTTTAAAATGAATTATTCAAATGAAGAAAAGATTGACATGTTGGCTTGTTACAACGAAACCGGGAACAACTCTAGAGCTGCAACAAGGTTTATACGTATACATATATGTATATTAGTTTTATTGATTTTCTTTACATTTGAGTATACAACATAAATAAATAAAATCACAAATAACAATAAAATGTATCTTTGAAATAAAAAATGTTTGTACATCCAATATTTTAATAAATATGTATAGATTATATAAAAATCGGTATCCTGATTGCCCTTGTCCGGCACATTCGTTGTTCCCTTATTTGTATAAAAATCTACAAAATTTTGGAGGATTCCAGAGAAAAAAAAGTAGAATTTGTACGGTAACCAATGAAGAAAATTCATTTGCAGTGTTGGCCAAGTTCAATGAAAATCCACAAACATCCTTGAGAGTTGTAGCAGGTACCTATCTTTATAAAATAAAATTAAAAAAGGTTGATTTTACATTTTAAATTTTAGATGAATTGAACATATCATATTCTTCTGTTCAAAAAATTGCTAGAAAATATAAATATCACGCATACCTGTATTCCCCTGTTCAATTTCTCCAATCAAATGATTATGAAAGGTGTATCCTTGTATCAAAATTCTTCTTCTTTTAAATCAAATTCTTCATGTTTTGAAGACTAATAACATCTTTCGTTACTTTATACCTAGGACACAAACATTATTAGTAAATGATCTACAAATAGTTATTTAAATTTTATACTTACGGACAGATATGTTTGGCAAACATCAAAAACTACAACGTGATCGTGGTAAAGTCAATAAATAAAAAATATTAAATAATATCACCGCCATTATAATATTCTAAAAGTTATACGCATAATAATACATTAATACTATTGTTCTGTGATAATACTGTTTAATTATTGTTTACACCTACTTTACTGTTAACACTGGAACCAGATAAACACTAGACCACGGTTGTAAATTGTACAGAACGATAAGAATGGTTACCACGAGTTGAGATTACAAGTTAATCACATAAGCAAAAATAATAAAAAGAACATAAATAAAATGTCTATAAATAGAAAAGCATTGTCCGTACTATACCTCCGTCCCAAGAGAGAAGTTGACCGGGAGGCGACCAAAATTGGTATTTTTCCACGCATTCCCACCACTTTAACAGCCAGATCACCACCGATAAGTAATAACTAATAACTGTTTGATGTTTCTAATTAACTGTACGTAACACAGTGTGCGTGCGCCGCGCGCCGTGCATGCCTTGAGACCTTAAATTATAATAGGTACAAAGTACAATGATTATCAATCGTGGATTTAACGATATCGAATTTATTACTATTTAGCTACTGGTCTCGACTACTTGTTCCGACGGTGCTGATTATGTAGTAAAACCTTTTAAAACCACCCAACTTTAGACAGCTATAACTCGCCAATGGATTAATGAAAAATGAAAATTTGAACGTGATAATTCATAAAAAAAATAGCTTTGTTAGTTTGTAACAATTTTTGTATGGGTTGCTATTTGAAAATCAAAAGTTGATAGTGGTTTTACCTTTTTTTCTGTTTGAACTGACGGCGCCGCGGGGACTGCTTTCGCATTACTTCCGCGACACCGCCATCGTTTATTGAACATAATATACAATACTCATACATACGTGGGGGGTAGACGGGACAATCCCCCGTCTTACCCCCCGTTTAACAAAATATTACGTGTCATCGTTGTGAGATGAAGAGCATGGTCGGTGACACCTCCGACGATTCGCGTGGATGTTGCGCATGTCCTCACTATGCTCTCCATCTTAAGTCAGCTGGCTGCTGAACTGAACCTGTGGCGTTGTGTTCTGATTATCCTCGGTGAAACGCCTCGCCTTCTCGTTCGTCCTCTTCTTTGGTCGACGTTATGGATTCTATCATTGTTAGCAGATAGTCACGGTTCTTTTTGGCCTGGACCAACGGCCGGTTTCTGGAGGTGACGTCATCAGGCAACTCGTTAAGAGGAGGGCCGCACAAGAGGTCCTCAACGTCGCCGGCATTCGGAGGTCTCCTGAGAATCTCGGTCAACCGGGCACGATCATCTTCCCATCTCGGACACAAAAACACCGTGTGCTCTGCCGTGTCGTCCGGGTCCATGCAATATTCGCAGAAGCTGTCGTTGGCCCGGTTAATTTTTGAAAGGTAACTTGGAAAGGTAACTTTGAAAGGAAAACATCCATGTCCGGACAGAACCTGAGTGAGGTGAAAGGTCAAGTCCAATGTCGGCCTTGACAGCCAGCGTCTCACGTTCGGGAGTAGTCTGTGCGTCCACCTGGCGCTCTCAGAACGGTCCCAGCGCGCCTGCCAGGCTGCAATGCTTATACTCCTTTCTTGGCGCTTCACATTTTGTTTTGACGTTAAGTCGTCCTGGTCGTCTAGGCGCCGTCGGATTCTGGCCCTCTCGTTAGCTAGCAGATCAGCCGGAACCGTCGACGAGAGCAAGAACGAGCCATCAGCGGAGACCGTGCGGTAGGCTCTGATAGTGCGGATCGCAACGGTCCGCTGAGCCCTCGCCATTTCGTTTCTGTTTTTCGCTGTTTTGGTGCCTTGCTTTGCCCACGTTGAGGCAGCGTAGAGCAACTTACTGTTGGCAACCGACCCGAGCAGTGCTCTCTTGCACTGGGATGGTCCACCGACATTTGGCATCAGCCTTGCGATCGCTCGTGCGGACTCAGATGCCTTCTGCGAGGCTTGATGGATGTGCTTGGTGAAGAGCAGCCGAGTATCGAGTTCAACGCCGAGGTATCTCATCGATCGTTTCACCGGGATTGGGTGCCCTTCAATTAGCAGCTCGGGTTCACTGTAGACGTTCTTTCTAGTCAGGACTATCGCATCGGATTTGGACGGGGCCAGCCTGAGGCCATTGACGTTCATCCAGTTTGAGACTGCCTCGAGGACGGGGTTGAGAAGGGCGGTCGCTGCCTCGCCGGTCCTCGCGATCCCCACGACGCAGACGTCTTCAGCGAACCCAACAAGTTGGACACCTGGTGGCATTTCCATGTCAAGCAGATCATCATAAAATACGTTCCAGAGGGCTGGCCCGATTACCGAGCCCTGAGGAACGCCGCAGGTGGTACTTCTCCGGTTAAGTGACTCACCTACGAGAACGGATCGGTCTTCCAGGTAAGATCTGATGATCTGGACTATGTACGGGGGCACTTTTTTTTGGAGGAGTGCATCATCTATTTTTGGCCATGGCACAGTGTTAAAGGCGTTCTTCACGTCCAACGACACGGCCACACACAGGTCGCGGTGCTGAACGGCGCCCAGGCGCGCGCCTTGTGCCGCCTCTAGGAGTCGATCAACTGCGTCCTCCGTAGATCTGCCAGATCTAAAACCATATTGATTCGGGGACCGTCTACCGGTGCTGTCTAGGTGATCGTTGAGTCTTGTGAGAATAAGCCTTTCTAGTAGCTTGCCCGCAGAGTGAAGCATGCACAAGGGCCTGTAACTGGACGGTTCGACAATGGGTTTGTCAGGGCCTTTGTGCAGAAGGACTAACCTCGACTGTTTCCATCGGGACGGGAACGCGCCGTGCGATAGGCATCTGTTGAATACGTTAAGTAGCGCGTGGGGCTTCAGTCTGGATACTCTGGCGAGTACCTCATTCGGAATCCCGTCGGGTCCAGTAGCCTTTCCGTGTGGGAGTCTGATTGAGGCCTCTCGTAGTTCGTGTGGAGTAAACTCAGGAACCGGCAGCTCGTCATCGTCGTCTTCTGCATGGAGCGGAAGTAGTGACCAGTCCGTCACTGGAGGGTTAGGGAACAAGTGATCGGAGATCTCTGCCTCCCTGCCCCTGGCTTCGATTCCTGGGCGATGACGGCCAATCCGTTTGGTGACGACCCTGTACGGGAGTCCCCATGGATCGAAGTCGACCGCTGAGCACAGGGCGGACCAACTTTTGGCCTGGAAGGCTCGGATTGCTTTCCTCAACTCCTTCCTTTTTGCTTTAAGGGCGGCTCTGTGGATTTCAGTTTGTTCGGGTGTGTCATGCCTGCGACGTAACCTTTGGTACTGCCGTTGTTGCTTGCCGAAATCATCGCGGAGATTCTGGATCTCCTGGTTCCACCAATGTACCTGCCTCCTGCCTGTGGGAGGAGGAGCCCTGGGCGGCATGCAGGAGTCGCAGGCTGTGGAGAGGTACGAGACGAGTCGATCGGCAGCTTCGTCAGCGGGTGTTGTGTCGTCAGTGTTTGGAATTGGATATCCGGCCAAATGGGCGGAAAGAGCTGCATTGTCCAGTCGTCTGTATGACCATCCCCTGAGCCGTTCTGGTACTTCTTCAGCTGCCGGGTTCCTTTCCAGACTAAATACTATGTATGAGTGATCGCTTACCGACTCGAGATCGCTCAGCACCTTCCACCCTTGGATGGTGGAGGGTGGTCGAGTACGGCAGAAGGTGATGTCAATTACAGACTCAACGTTTGCTCTCCGGTACGTCGGAACAAAACCCGCGTTGGCAACGGTGAGGTCCAAGCTCGCTGCCAGGTCCGCCAGTTGATCTCCTCTTCGGTCATTGCGAGCTGACCCCACTCCTGAGACCAAGCGTTGAAGTCGCCTCCCAGGATGAGGGTGCAGTGAGGGTCTGAGGATCGGACCGACCGCTCGATGTCGTCGAGGAACGCTGAAATCCTGTTCCGGAACCGTTCCTAGAAATGTAGCAGCTGTAAATTCGCACGCCTCTCGTCTGGATCCAGGCTAGTGGTTTACCTAATAAATATAAGGGTGAAAAAAATTTAAATGTTATACAATTGTAGAAAAGCATGAAATCTAAAAATTTAAAAAAAAAAATTAAAAAAAAATTAAATACTTTTTGAAATAATGAGTGTTCAACGATAAAAAAATCACCCTATATAGCGTTTCAAAAGTAAAAAGTATACAGTAGGTTTATTTTTAAACAAACATTGGAATTCAAATGATATATATCTATTTACTAAAAATAATACTTAATATATTGCAAATATTCAGAAATGGCAATTTTGTTGTTTTGTATATTTTATTATATTGAGAAAAAACAATTTTCAAATCGGGGTTTAATTTTTAATGGATCAACGCAATTTATATCTAAAAAAAATACAGCAAGCTTAATAGTTAAATAAAATTGAATTTTTTTTACGCACAATCTAATATAGGTATTAAATAATACACTACAAGTTGAATTTATCTGTATTATTTGTATTTGTTATATTATACATATTTAATTATGTTTGTTAAATCGATAATATAAATTAAATAATATTTTCATAAATGGTTTATAAGTACAAAATATTAAGTTAAAATTGATAAAACTAAAATATATACATTGTAAAACATTTAAAAATTGCTTAAATTATCAATATATATACAGCGTGTGAGTATGTCCAAAAAGTCCAGTATCACCCTTATTAGTATTTCTATTGAAATCAATAAATTTAAATTCAGAGTTTCGTACAGTAATGAGTATCAATATTTTGACCCCTTAAAATATGGGCGGCTTTCATTTGGGCGAATGACCCAAAATAACATATCATTTGGGCGAATTTATACATATCATTTGGGCGAAATTTACACGGACCTTTAATTTATTTAATACATCGTTTGGGCGAACTATAAATATATATTTATAAAAATGTATGTAGACTAATACGTTTCCCTTCCCATTTTTAGAGACTTAGGACTCTCAGTTAACTCTAACTGGTATGGTTAAAATGTATTGTCATATCGTCATATGCTTTATTATATAATATTTATTATCTTAACTATTTTTTTTTTATTAGCATGGTATCTCATATGCCCATTTGTTTAATAAAGTGTCAAAATTATCATAATTAGATTAGATGTAGGCAAAACATGAAAACCCACATGTTTTGTCTCTGCCTTAGTACAATCTAACAAATTATCGTTCACTATCTATATTTGTAAATTGGTCTCAACAATCAGCCGAAACGATATAATAATAATATTTAGCTGTAGTAATGTATACGTAGGTATGTTACTTCCCTATTATTCAATAATTTATAAATTCGCCTAAACGATCGGTTAATTTCTCGCCCAAATGATATGTGCTTTGTTCAGGTAAATTTTGGCGTATTCGCCCAAATGAATGACGCCCTAAAATATTATATTAGGTAATACATATATTATATTATGAATAAAAATAAAATATCCATTTTAAAAAACTTAAAATATATTTATAATTATTATTGTAAAATACTGTCACTAAATCGTTAGGTGACAAATTTAAACAAAAAATAACTTAAAAGTAAATGCCTAAATACCAAAAAAAAAATGTAAAACACTCCAGAATCGTATATACGATACCTTGCCTGTACACAATAGTTTTATTTTATTTTTTTTGTCTTGCCCCTTCCACATTACGTCCCCATAATGTGGTCGTAGCCTGTGCAGTCGTGCCCCTGTAAGGCATTACTGACCAGAGTTCCTTCCCCCTTTTCCCCGTTAGGTTTTCCCCGTTAGGAATATAGTGGTTAGTGGTATCATCATCGCTCCCTGGACTAGTCAGGCAATTATATTTGGTAGGTTTTTATTATTTATGTGTTCGCACTAACGTGCTGGTTTTTATTATTATTATATACTGTGTGCGCACAGATGTGTAGGTTTTTATTATATTATTATTGTGGTGCTAGTACCCTTACCACCTATACTCCTTAACCCAACTTTATTATTCTTTTATGGTTGCAAATTAAATGTTATTATTATGTATTGGATATGATTATGATGTCCCCAGTTAAAAAGTTAGCCCCTTTTGGATTATTATATGTCTATGGTCTCCCAAACAAAATTCAGTGCCCTTTCTCTTACAACAAGTGGTTTTTGGTTCTGACTTATGTAACAACCTTAACGACTTGTTGGGGGGGTTATGTAACGTCACAGAATTTTAGGCCTCTATAATACCATTATTCATTGAACCCACCTTTCCCTACAATAATTAAATTATCATACCTATCGGTCTGCGACTGTTACTTTAATGGTCTTTCTATTATCACAATAGCGCGTTGCGATTAAGACGAACAATAGTCATGTTATATCCTCACTTGTCCCCCCCAACCCCTCCTGAACATAGTGTCCAGCGGCCTGTCTCCGCAGCTGTGGTTACCTGCGCTGTCGGCGATACGATCGCCTCCGCCGGTATATGCTGACAAGACATCTGAAGCCCAATTATGTTGTAAGCCCCCACATATAGCGACACTGTACCCGCCCCACTCCATCAACATTTTCAACAACGGTCACCACCAAGACGAGCCGTCCCGCGCCCGTTGACACTTTTGTTTTTCACTCTTCTTTTCACGACCTCCGACAACACACACGTAGTTTTTTTTGTTTTGTCAAGTCTGATCCGTCC
Organism: Nasonovia ribisnigri; assembly: GCA_027563435.1. Taxonomy (NCBI): domain Eukaryota; kingdom Metazoa; phylum Arthropoda; class Insecta; order Hemiptera; family Aphididae; genus Nasonovia; species Nasonovia ribisnigri. The sequence goes on along the minus strand of JANEHU010004146.1, from coordinate 2,300 downwards.
GTCAACAACCACGCGATCAACATTTTTTTATGTGTTTCGCCGACGCCATGATGGGCTAAATCTACCATCTGGGGCTGTGGAAGGCCCGGCGACCAACTACCACAACTGTATTCATCGTAACCGGTGCAGATGGGCCGTGTCGATCACGAGTTAAGGTGTATCGACGGCCCACGAGGCCAGCCTATCGCAGCCACCGGTTATCAACATCTCAAGCCACCAGCTGCAGTCGCCAAGTATTATTATTCCCCCCAAATTCCCCTTATTTTGTCTGATTATATATACCTATAATTTTTCTCATATACTTTTTTTTCTCTTTCTAAAGAAATGCCCCGGTAACCGTCATGCGGAGCCGTGGGTCTTTTCCTTTAATGTGTATCCATGTATGATACGTCATATCAATATATTATAACTACCATTTCCTTGGCCGGTAACCGCTTGTCGGAGCCGTGGCATTATATTCCATCTTTTCCTGTATTATGTGCACTCTGCCATGTGCCAAATTATATTATATTATATATTATATTTTTTCCCTATGTTATTATGCACTCTGCCATGTGCCAAATTATTATAAATTATATATTGTTTGAGTCGTAATTGCCATGTAAAATACAATCATATAATTACCTTACATTTTGCCACATATTTCTTTTTATGAATATTATTTTTATTTACTTTTTCCCCTTTTAAATAAATCTTTGGGATTCATTTCCCACTGCGTGCATAAAAACCCATAGATTCTACCGACGTGTCCAAAGGAACCACGCGGTTCGGTCTATGGGTCATCACATAAGTGTTCCCCTTGTGTGGTGGGTGGTCAGTAAGCCCCTAAAAAGGCCGAAAGCTCACAATATTTTCTCTAATATTATTCTATTATGTGTATGGATAAAAAAATGTTAATCATACTTTAATGACCGAACGGACTTGTTGACATCGGTTGTCATTGTTCATCACATAATAATAAACTATAGAAAAATCAAATATATTGTGTACCTACATATTAAATTATATATTATTCGTTTAATGTTTTTCGTAAAGGAATTATTAATCGGCATTTACTATTATAGTCCGATGCCTACTATATTATATTTAATTAAAACTATTCGTTTATCTTTGATGTACTTTATCGAAAATAAATATACATATTTAAATTTATAACAATTTTTTTTATTATCAGCATAAATTGCATAACTTTATAAACAGGTAACTTTACGGAACCTTGTACCCTATGCTGCCCCACCTTGAAGCGAATGCCAGACAGTAAAACCACCACCAGTAGTGGTCGTATATTATGTTTGTAATTATTTATACCTATACCGTTTTCCGAATACTTTATGATAATAGAGTACATTTTTTGTGTGTAATAATTGTATTTAAAGTGTTAAAAAGTGTTGATTAAAAATATATTTATTTGTATGTATATGATAGTTTAACAATTTATTATTGAAAATTTTTTATAAGTTTGAAAAAATCAACCAATTTATTAGGTACAATTATAATTATTTTCTATTATATTTTTTTATAAGACCGACATGTTTAAACAACTACTTCCCTCTATAGAATATTATTATTAATAGTGCAATTGATATAACATTGTTGCACCTTTGGCTCTTATGTCTCATTTTTACTGTCCTAAAAGGTGATGACAGACACAAAAATAAAAAAAACACACATCATTGTAAAATAAATACATTCATCGCTCCGCTCAGAATCTAAAAAATGACATGGAATTTTTGTACATATTTTTCCAAACGACCAATCGACATAAACTCTTTGTACATACATTTCAGGCAGTGTATTACCAAAATATAAATTGAAAGTTAATTTAATATACAGCTGGAAGCTGAGGATAAACTAAAATAAATTAAGTAAACAAATGTAAATTAGTATAAAATAGAGTACCTACTACCTATGTACTAGTATAATACCTACGTTAAAATTATACATAGGTACCAAAATAATAGGGTGCCAACCACCAAAAACGATGTATTCTACTTACCAATAAATAATAATTATAACTTCCATAATATGTTGCTGATGATTGATGAAGATTATATAGTTAAGTATTTTAGAATGTTACTTAATATATAATTTTGCGTCATATTCTGCTGTGTTTATGTCATCCCATAAAAAGTTTCTAAGTTATTGTTGTCTTAGTGGATATTTAACATTTGTTATAATGCGTACTATAGTATTGTAAATATTGTTTATCAAGCACATTCGCATGGTAAAATGAATTAAAAATATAATATATTATAACATACAAATATGAGACCTATATAAAACAATATAAGGTATAGGTA
>JANEHU010004145.1:0-57155 GCA_027563435.1 Nasonovia ribisnigri | reverse complement strand
TATAGGAAGTTACCGACAAATGTGATTCTGAATTTGTTAATGAAGACAAAAGAACTGAAGACTGTTTTGTTGCCAAATAAAATCTTATTGAATTCAAACCTAAATACAAATAAAATAAATACTAATATAATATATAAAAAATATTGATAAGGTATTAAAGTTTTTATAAAATTTTTTTTTTTTTTATTATTAAATAATTATTTTAATAATGTGGTTTACCTGTCTTAGCATATAATTCACCTACTGACAAGTCATCAGGTAAATCATTTTTCTGAAAGTCAAATAAGTTTATGGAAAATTGATCAATCATTCCTTTAGATGATTTCCCATCAGGAAAAAATAATCCTTTAGCCAAATCAATTATAGAAGACTTGCACAATGATTTTTGTACTCGTACTTTCCTTGTACCACCACCACTAATAGTTCTCACCTAAAAATATAATAACTAGGTAGTAGGTATATATAAAAATGTTGATGGACAATGTCATTAAAAAAATATAATACAAAACTAATATAATCATATTTAAATATGATAAATGGGGATAATATCTTTAAGATATTAAGAATAGGTTATAATAACTACCTGTTATAATATTTTCAATATACCTAATAATACCTGTTTATATACAGACTGTTGAAAATGAAGCCATCCAATTTCAATGTACCTCTGCAATGATGCATTCCTCAAGGCTAAGCTATATACAAATACAAACATACATTTATTTCAATGATTTTCTGTAAAAATTTGACGGGTTGATGTTAAAATAATATTAACTCTTTTTTTTCCCGACTAACTAGAAATAAACAAAACTAAAACACTATTCGTATAATATATTTGTAATCCACCCATAAGGGTTTACATTTTTTAATGACAAGTAGCTTATAGCTCTCCTAGAGTTCCAATGAAACTGGAATAAAACTTATTAAGTTAATGATTAAAAAATAAATATTTTCCTGTAATAAATAATTTAAAACTCTTAAGTTTGATAATATAATAAGTACCTACCCTTTATTTGTAGTATTGATTTCTGACTCATTAATGTCATCATCCTTTTTTTTTACTTTGGAAATTAGCTTATCAAAAAGAGCAGATTTTCTTTTGGATGAACTGCTTTGTTTAGAAAAATTTAACAATGCTAAACGGTCTCCATAACTAGGTATGTACATTTTCAATACGCGATCTTCAGTAGTCATTGTTTTTAGAACATCTATATTAATCTGAAATATGATTTGTCAATTAGAATCACTTGTACCTATTAATTAGAAGCTATTGAGATTATCTAAGCACAACAATCAGTACCATAAAATGGGGTGATTCTAGACTTACAGGGTACATTTATATTCAATAAACTCAATTTTTATAATACTGATAATAGTAACAAAACATTGTGTTAATGTAATTAAACTATTGAAGGATGGTTTTTTTTTTCAATGAATTTGTAATTTTGGACACTTTAAAGTCAACTATTAATGAGTATCAATATAAGATAATTTTAAAGAAATCTAGGAAATAGCATTATTCATAACTCATAAGTTTAAAAAAGTGGTATTTTGTGTTTAACTTCAGCCACCATTGCTTAGTACGTAATAACAAATGTGTATTAATTAAAAGATTAACAAAAAAAAACTGTATGGTCCAACATCTTTTTTTTTTTTTAAACATGAAATATAGTTCAAAGTTAACCGCTATGATGATAGTACCTATAGTTTTTCTATGAATTTATATGGGTGTTCAATGTACCCCATTTTGGGTTACCTCCGGACAATCTTAAACTTTATATAAAAACTCAAATATGACAAATTTCATTTTTAGGAGCCTATAATTATCTTCGTACATGTACTTTTTGAACATATTTTACAGAATTTTAGATTCATTATTTTCAGAAATGTTTGAAAAAAAAATAGTAAATTTTGTGTGGAGTTACCCCATCTTATGGTACTTACTACCTATACTTTAAGATAGAATAAACACTTATACAGTAAAGCATTGTAAAAAGTAAATAGTTATATGTACTGAAATTAGAATCACAATTTTGATGGTAAAAATAACTCAAAAAATGCTTGTAAGGAGTTAACCATTTATCAAATAAATATTGGAAAGTCATTTATTCAACATTTTCCAATTGAATTATAAAACTATAAATAATTGTGTGTGTTAAAGTAGATGTAACTTTGAATTTACACAAAGATGGCATAGAACACAATATTAAAACCACAATAAGAATATGGCTAAGATTGGCATCCACAAGAATATAGAACAGACGACTTACATAAAATAGTATCTGTAGACAATAAATATTCATATATGTAGGTACCTACATATAAAACATAATGTTATTTTTTGACTATTAAGTAGGTATACCTACACTTAATTATACTTAAATAATAATATAACTTAATATTATATTCACTGACATTTAACTGACTAGAACTTGACTGACATTACATTACTGACTGATTAGAACTGATATTATTATTTTTATGTATGATATCATATTGAAGTCACTCAATATTTACATTTTAACAAATCACAGTTAGCATAAAGAATTTTAGACAGTATAAATTATAAATTAATACCCACCTATCAGACTACAATAAAAAGACACAATAGGATGTAAGGTGAATGCACTACAATGCAATATAATAGTCACCCTTCCCCATATTTAAAATCTCATTTAAATATTCAACGTTTAATTTTAAAAACTCTTACCTTTTGAACTTGCATTTCATCAGCTATATATTCGGCATCTTGTATGCATCTTTCAATCAAAAATTCTTTTATACTAGTCGACATGGTTATTAACCTAACCTAACCTAACCATGGTTATTATATTATTTTATACTTAATATACTTATTAAACATGTGGAACTACAGCACTACAGACTACCACTCAACTGTCAACGGGACGTACAGGACAGATTCCCCACAAATTACAATTGACAGAGGACAATAATTTTATTATTATTAGTTATTTCCTTTGTTCTTATCTTCACATTATATAAATAACCATATTAACGGAATACGGAGTACGGACTAAAATATACCTAGGTATACCTTGGTGTATACCTAGGTATTTTCCATATTTTGTGCCATGATTTACCATAGAGAATTAAGAATTTAACTGGTCGAAATTCCTAGTTGGTAAGTCAAAATTTCGAGTTGTTATGTCGAAATTTTGAGTTGTTAAGTCGAAATTCCGAATTGGTAAGTCGAAATTCCTAGGTGGTAAGTCAAAATTTTGAGTTGTTAAGTCGAAAATTTCGAATTGTTAAGGCGAAATTTTGAGTTGCCAAGTCGAAATTCCGAGTTGTTAAGTCAAAATTTCGAGTTGCTAAGTCGAAATTCTGAGTTGTTAAGTCGAAATTTAGAGACAATATTTTTTTCTATGTGGCACTACTGCGCTTCCGTACTATGACTATATCCGAGTCTATAAATGTCTACTGACAGGCATTTCGTGGAAATATAAGGGTATAATAAATTATTATATCACCGTTCATAATTAAAAGTTATTATATTTCGATATTTTATTAAAAATAATTGCATCCAAATACAAAAAATAGTAATAAAAATAGCATTGTAGGTACCACGGTCTTAGAAGATTTTCTAAGACCGTGGTAGGTACTTAACAACCAAGGTTTATAGATAATTATTATTATTATTATTATTATCTATAAACCTTGCTTAACAACAACAAATAATAGCCCTCCAAAACTTATATTTTTGTCTACTATGCGCGCTAGTGTCGATTGACTATTATCTGCACGGCGCCTATACACAGAGCGTTCTGTGATCGAAGAGAACTTATGTTACCACAGTCGTTAGATAGTGGTTTCCGGGTATCAAAATTTTAAAACATGACGTCACGGCGCGCGAAATTTTAAAATATGTCAGTCTGATTAAATTAGCATACCCAAGTCATATTTAAAAAAATGATTGTAATTAGAATAATTAGAATGATGACAATAATTGATATAAGAAAATAATAATTGTTCGGTATAAATACAAATTAATATAAAATGAGTGATCTGCAATAAGGCACTATGTCAAAAACTTATAATAATATAATGTATAATGATATCAGTAATTATATCACAGAATAGATAAATAAATATGATATTGTTGCGTCCCAACCACGAATTAAAATATATCTTAATTCGTGGTCCCAACTCGTGTCGATATATATATCAACTCAGGAAATGAAGACGTGATGTATATAGATATAATGTGTGTTTATTAACATATATTTAATACAAAAATACAATATTAAAGCGTGAGAGAGTGGTGAGTGGTGTTACGACCTGCCTCTGAAACTTGATAGACTAAGACTGTGAGTGGTGTTACGGCCTCCAAATGTCTTGTCTATCCCTAGCCGTCTCTAGCTCTCTATAACCGTCTATAACCGTCTGATGAGGTCTTGTCATGGGCTCCCTTATATATGCTCGTATACTTTAAGAGTGGGTGGTCGTAGTGGTAGCGAATGTTCGCACAAGGATAGAATTTGGGTCTCGCACTTCGTAGCATAATTTGTTATTCTGGTCGATCCGTATCCTGTCCCAATAGTATAGAGACTTTTCTAAGAAGAGACGTGTGACAACACTTTTATAGCTTAATTGTCTAATCCGGTGTTCACTACGGTCTATGCAATGACCTCGGCATGATGTCTTATAGTAATTGCCAACTTAATTACTTAGCCACACCACTGAATACGTGCACTATATATTGATATATTTATAGGGTACGTAACAATATAACTAATATTAATAATGATAAATAATGATATTTTCAATTTTGTTATTGTCGATCATAGACTTAGGTTAGGTCTAGCTCTAGCATGAGGTCTATGTTGTCAATAATAGACAATAATAAAGTATAAACATCATAGGTTAAATAATAGGTAAGTTTAGTTACATTAAAATTAAAAATCACATAAAAACAAATTAAAGTTATTGGTTTTGAAATAAAACAAGTTTTGTGTATTTAGACCTTATTGTTATGGTATCATTTTTCTTTTTTAATTCGTGATACATTCGTATATCTAAATATTTGAAGATAATTAAATTCGTCAACTGGTCCCTGTGAGTATCTAAAATGGATATGTTTTCACTGCAATCGTTTTTATTAAAATATATGTTTAATTGATGTAAATTATTTTTTGTTTTATTCCATAGAAAATTAATGTTTTTTTTGTGATTTACACTGAATGAACTACTTTTAAAAACTCGTTCTGCTTCTAAACAAATTTTTCGTACTGTCTCACTAGGTTTGGACAAGCCTCCACGATCCTTTTGTTCAAGCAGTTGTGAATGTGAAGCTGAAGTGTTGGTTGTAGTGAAAAGCATTTTTTTACAATTGTCACAGGTCACTTTTTTTGCTACTGCCCGTGCTACAAAGCCTGCCACATAATTACTTATATTCTCCACAAAATGGCCTAAATTAGTGATGTCTAAATAATCGTGGTCTAATTGATGGAAACTATTCAATGGTAAATCAGATTCTAAAGACGATGAACTTTCTATGTAATTTTTGGTTTTATCCAATATAGTACAGTTTCCATAAATTGACCCAACTACTTGGTTGTGTACCAAAGGTTGTCTCAATATGATCCTGGGAAAGCTTATACGTAAGTAGGTATTTCATATGTTCTTCTTGAATAAAGTGCTCATATAACTTAATTGCATTTTTTAGACCAAGAACCAAACCAAGAAATCCAGTTTTTCGATTCGACTGCAGAACATTCGTTATTATTGGTTGATCATTTTTATGTTCAACAAATGATAAACCTTGGACATATGAACTAAATTAATTTGTGAACTCTTTATACTGAGTAATTGTCTCTTCTGATATTGGTTTATTATACGGTTTTATAGAGAATTTTGAACGGCTATTTAATATATCAAATGCGTTATTCATGTAAGTAACAAATTCAACAGTAGCATCCACATTTTTAAAACCAGGCTCTGTATCTTTTAAAAACATTAATGCATCTGCCACACTTTGGCTTAATGTTTGGGCTGCCAAACGGACATTCATTTTTTCATCCGTGTACTTTATATGGCTTATTGTAATTTTTGTTCCAGCACGTAGCCCTTTCTCACACTCTAATTTTATTGGTACAACATTTCAAGATAATTCCAACGAATTGGTTGTCCTTTGGAATTTTGAAGTACCTTGGGAACAAGTTCTGACTGACCATTCAAATTTTTTTTGTATTTTTTATCACCCCAAGCATTTCTTACAAGCTTTATCATATGAGCCGCATCTAAAAAGATATATATTGGCTCATTTCTATGTGGGTTTATAATATATGGTCTAGTATTTAAATCTGCACCTAGAGATTTAACCATTGTTATATTTACTGAAGTGCCATCAAAAGTAATTGAATTAATTTTAACACCAGTATCAGACAATAGTTCAATTGCTTTTTGTAAAAGATTCGCTCTTTCCTGACCGTTCAACCCATCTATTAAAAAATACCTAATAGGAAGTTTCCAATAACCATTTATACCCACAGCTAAAAATACCAAAGCATTTTTTGCCTCTTGTATTTCATCAGCATCCATATCATTTGCCACCCCTAAATTTACAAATCCATATATATGTATTGCGTTGACTGTCCATTTCGATATGTTTACGAATACTCATTTCATCTAACACCAGATTGCAGTAAACTGGCTGTTTTTTAACAATATTTGCAATAGAATCTAATGATTCTTTGGTGAAACCGGGTTGCCCATTGATAACTGTATACCATCGTTTTAAAATACGTGGATGTGGTAAAAGATTTTTTAATTTTTCTCGAACATAATCATATGCTTTAGAGGAATAATATTGAAGTGTCACTGAAAATTGTTTTAACTCTTCACTATATGATTTCTTTTCATTTTCAGATAAATTTTTCTTAAGTAAATGTTCAAGGACATCAGACCCTAATGCCTGTAAAGTTTAAAATAAATTATCATATTTATTATGATTTACTAATTATCAAACGTAAATGAAAAACTCAATAAATCAATAAAAATCACATTTATTAACATAAAAATATCCTTAACTACTGTATATTTTTTATACTGTTTTGAAATATTTGAATTAAAATCTTGAACAAATACATTAATGGAAATCCATAACAAATTATCAAACCAACAAATGAACCAAACACCACGCTAAAATAGAAACAATAGCAGTAATTAATACCATTAAATTATTAATAGCCTAATTAGATAGGAGACACTTATCATTTAGTTCCTTAAGAGCATCATTTTAAGTTTTGACTTTATGCAAATGTCTCTTATTTGTTTGCACAAGACACCTATTTTTTTGTCGTAAATGTTTTATAGTAGACTGAACACATCTAAAGTTCCTCATTGATCTACGTTTTTGATTTTCAATAACTCAAGTTAAAAGTGTTGAGCACTTGCTGTAAGAAATCCAGGCCACGCCCTGGGTAAACATATATTTAATAATAACAATTTTTGCATTCATAACTCATGTTACAATTTTTGAACAAATACATTAATGGACATCCATGAAAAATGACCAAACCAACAAATGAACCAAACACCACACTAAAATAAAAATAATATCAATAATTAATACCTTTAAATTATTAATAGCATAATCAGATAGGAGACACTTATCATTAAGTTCCTTAAGAGCATCATTTAAAGTTTTGACTTTATGCAAATGTCTCTTATTTGTTTGCACAAGACGCCTATTTTTTTGTCGTAAATGTTTTATAGTAGACTGAACACATCTAAAATTCCTCAATGTTCTATGGGGAGTGCTGAAATCTTCTTCACTAAAATCTCCAAATCTTGAAGAGCACATTTTTTTTTTTTGGAGATGCAGAGGCAAATAATTTTCTAAATAAATAAGAATTACAGCTTCATATATTTCATAATTATGTACATTTTGAGTAGATTACCTTTTACTTTGATATTGTGGTGTTAATGTATCATCTACTTGAATGTCATTTGAAAAGCCACATGCGCTAAAACAAAAATGTATAGGTATATTATTTTAAAATAATATAATATTTATATTATGTAATTATGTATTAAATTGAATTAATTAATAAAAAATGTTTTTTTTTTTTTATTAAAATATATATTTACAATCTGTATCAAACGTATACAATAAGCAAATGTGATAAATACATTTCCAAGATTAATTACATGACATTATTTACATGAGGAGGGAGACTATCCATTGATAGAAGTAAAAGTTAAAACTTTAAATCAATTTTACCTTAAGACAGGAGAGCCATGTAAATCTATAGATTGATTTGATGAATCATGCTGATGTTCTGTCATAGGAGATTCATAAATATTTGTATTTTCCTTAAAGAATACAAATAATGAAAAAATAGTAGGTATCACTGGTATTAAAATTTTTAAATGTATATTACAATCATGTTTGGAGTTGGTATAGCATCTCGTACCAACTTTTTCTTTCCATCTAAATAATACTTTTGGTCAAAGTGTTTTGAGCATAGCTTGTCCCATTTGCTAGCATTTGCCAACCCTAAGGATTTTAACCACTGGTCTCTGAGGCTATTTTTAGGGAATCTAAATAAAATTTTAAAAATTAGTTCTGTACTCTTGATAATAAGTATTATTTCACTATCATTACTTACGAATGAAATGATAAATCGGTATTATTTTTTGACGATGAGCCACAGTAAAAACATTTTGAGTACACCATTTTTAGTTGTAATTCACAATATTATAACTTAGTTACAATTAAATTAATTTAAATTAACTCGAGTTAAAACTAATTATTTGATTTTTCAAATTTTACATCCGGTAAATGCGGCCGTAAAGTGCCGATGTCGGACGAAAACTAAATATTTTGTTTTTTCCGCCCGATTCGGCTGTAAATAGTTTAATTTAATTAATATGCATACAAATATATGTATATTATTTATTTTCATTTTAGGAGTTTTATTAATGAAAATACTCCCGAATTCTTGTTATTATTTTTTATTTAGTTCAAACGGAAAAGTGAAGACCGATTCACAATTGTTTTTTGCGCCCATCTGTGTGTGCTTATTATTTAAATAATGACTTCCAAGAGTATTGCATACCGAAAATGTGGTGTGAAATACTGCACAAATAAAAGTTCGGTACATTCAAATGTGCTGAGTTACTTTACGTTACCAAAGGACTCAGAAAGGTACATAAGAATATTTAAATTGGTTTCTGTTTTCTTTAATTTTATAATATATCTTAGCAACTATTTTATACTGATATACTCTTTATGGTTCAAGGCGTGCAATGTGGATTGCAAATTGTATTCCTGAACTTGCTGACAAAAACATTCAAGTTAAAGATGTTCGTATATGTCAAGAACATTTTGAAAACAAAATGTTTTTGAATGTTCAAACAAAAAACCAATTAACAGATAATGCTGTTCCTACACTCTTTAATGGTAAGATATAACTTTAATGAATATTGAATATGAATGTTCTTGATAATAAAAAAATGAAGTAATAATGATCATTGGTTTTAGATGACATATTGGCTAAACGAGCAAGTTGTGACTAGGCGGATAGTACTTTAGATTTATCTACACCTTCAGCTTGTTCAAGCCCAGATCGAAGTTTGTCTGTCAGCAGTTCAACCTCATCGACTCAAACCCCGTTGTAGCTTTCAAATGCAACTCCTAGAAAATTGGACTTGAGGAAACAACTACGATTAGCCAAGGACCATATTAGGACATTAGAGAACAGGCTCTATCTATTAGATAATTTAGACTCTGTAGAATTTTTTTTAAATCACTGTCAAAAATTTTTATCTCCAAACTTAATTTTAATTATTAAATCACATTTAATGCAGAAAGAAAGAAAAAAAGGGGGTTACAGATATGATCATGAAATGAAACAATTTGCATTAAATATTTATTTTTTGGGTCCAAAGGTTTATCATTTTATTAAAACAACACTTTCTCTGTCAACAATTAGTACTCTTAAACGTACAACTTCGAAATTTGAAATTCTACCGGGTCTAAATGATTTTTTATTTAATTTTATTAGTTTTAAAACTAGAAATTTTACCCCTGAGGCATTACAATGTATACTTTGTGCAGATGAAATGTCTTTAAAAACGAACTTATATCATTTAATTAAAAAAGATGAAATAATGGGATTTAATGTAACTAATAATCGTAAAACTTATGAACCTGCAAAGTATGCTCTTGTATTAATGCTTAGCGGTATAAATGTAAATTGGAAGCAACCGATTGTATATTTTTTAGTGTCTAGTTCATGTACTGGTTATGACTTACAAGATATTATTATTTCAACAATAATTAAAATTCAAAGTACTTCTTTAGATTATCAAAGCTTTTATAACAGATATGGGTTCAAATTTTGTATGTTTTAGTAATAATTTTCGTTTCTCCATCTCGGCCATATTTGGAAGTTAATAATAAAAAAATAGTTTACATTTTTGATCCACCTCATCTTCTGAAAGCTACAAGGAATATGTTTTTCCAACATAATTTTAAATTAAATGAAGATTTAATAGAAAAAAAATATCTTGTAACATTTTATAACCAAGACAGTACTTATAAGGCCCGGTTTTTCAATCACCTACTTATTCGTTAGATAACTTTTCATCGAATAAACTTATTTGTCGAATAATCTTCCGAATAAACTGACAAGTGTTTTTCAATATAAATTTATTCTTCGAATAGTAAGTTATTTGATGAATAAAGTTAATGGAATGAAATTAATACTAATATGCGGTAAGAATTGTGCATTATGGTACAAGTTTCATATACTGATTTAATTATGATTGGTCAATAATAACGTTGATTATTGTGATAATGTGATATTTGTCTATAATTATTAATTATTATTTAAATTATTTCGTTTTGAATGTTTTGATGCTTTGATACTCGCGTTCCTTTTAACTTTCAAGTTAGGTATAATTAATGTAAAGTACGTACTTTTTGTTTTTACATACATATTAAATTGTATATTTTTAATTGATATGTCTAACAATAAAAATAATGGAAAAAGACCTAGGGCAACAAATTTTAGTTTTCGAGAAAAAGAGTTGTTATTAAATATTGCACTTGAAAACCGACATTTATTGGAGAACAAACAATCAAATGCAGCATCCTGGAAAGATAAAAATAAGTGTTGGCTGATAATTGCTGAAAAATACAACTCTTCAACAACAGGCTGTGTATGAATTTTAATTTATTATTTTGTATGTATAAAATATGATTGTACTATTTTTGTTATAGCCAAGAGATTCTACAAGTCTTCGTTTGAAGTACGAATCTGTAAAAAAACAATTACGTGGCACTAAAAGTGATTTGTTTAAAACAGGGGGTGGTCCATTTAAAGATCCTTACACAGTGTCCAGCGATTCGGAGAAAGCTTTATATGAAATATTGCAACTGTCGATAGAAGGACTATCCAGTCAATATGATAGTGATTGTATGGAATTTTCTATAAAAATTTAATATCTTTTATAAATTAAACTATTCTTATTTTTTTTCTGTTTTCATTATTGCATATTAATTTTTCTAACAACTAAACACTAAATTTGACTTGTGTATTTCGATCATCAAGTTAAGATCAAAAGTTTTGTATAGAGATCCTAAAAACTATTTTAACGGGTACTCTAAAAAAATAAATAATAATCGATGTTATAACACCTTATAATAAATATATAAGTAACTATATTTTTAGTTCATTGCCAATGTTGTATATGCACTTTTCAGTGATATACCTCTATCGACACTCGAGTAACCAAAAATGTCGACGCCAATGTCGACGCCGAAGAACAAAAGTCCAATTGCAAAGATTACCCAAATCATGATGCCAATAAAACACATCATACAGGTATAACATTTATAATATAATTTAATATAAATGGTTAATCGCTAAATATCATGTTTTTTATTTTAAAATTTCAGGAATTTATAACAGTTTCATAATATAATTTAATTTATTTAATTTTTAACTTTTAGTGGTAAATACAGATGTCGACGCCGAACAACAAAAGTCCAATTTCATATTGCCACAGGTTGATGCCAACGAAACAACTCATACAGGTATAACATTTATAATATAATTTAATATAAAGAGTTAATCGCTAAATATCATGTTTTTTATTTTAAAATTTCAGGAATTTATAACAGTTTTATAATATAATTTTATTTATTTAATTTTTAACTTTTAGTGGTAAATACAGATGTCGACGCCGAACAACAAAAGTCCAATTTCATATTGCCACAGGTTGATGCCAACGAAACAACTCATACAGGTATAACATTTATAATATAATTTATTTAATTTTTAACTTTTAGTGGTAAATACAGATGTCGACGACGCCGAAGAACAACAAAAGCCCAATGTCATATTGCCCTTACAGGTCGATACTAATGAACAATATTTTTCATCCCGCGGTATTCTAAAAAAGAAAAAAAGTATTTATATTTTATTTAATGAGTAGATCATTACAATTATTTTTATCTTTATTCTTAAATTTTAGTTTTAAATTGTGAATATTCGAGTGATGAAGAATCTAATTCATATAAATCTGCTTCATCAAGTTCAAGTTCTAGTTGTTCTTCAAATGGTAAGCTAATAATTTCCTTAAATTAGAATGTATATAATTATTATGAATTAAGGTTTTTTTTTCTATTTTACAGATAAAGCGATTACATATCAATGTACATATCCTGGATGTTGTAGAACATTCCAAAAGCAAGTGTGGTGCAACAAGCACTTAGACACTCACTTCACAAATCATATCTGTCCAACCTGTAAAAAGGTTCTCTCAAGCAAAAGCACTTTAAACCGCCACTTACAAATTCATATTGATAAACGAAAAACATTCAAGTGTAGTACCTGCGAGCATAGTTTTTTTTTCCTAGCAGATCTGAATTATCACGAGAAAACTGTTCATAGTGACAACAATAAATTTAAATGTACAGATTGTGAAAAGGAATATGCTACCAAAAAATTACTAAAAAACCATCACCAATACATTCATCTTAACATAAAAACATAAAAAAATAGCAAGTAAGAGATAAACACCTAAATATTATCACCACCTGCATAAATATTAATTTTTTTTATTAGTAGTAAAAAAAAAAATCATTGTCAGTCATCAGCCAGTGAGAAAATCATTATATTATGTGAAAAAAAGCAAGAATTGGTTGAACTTCAAAAAACCTTGTTGAAAGACGAACATTCAGAAAAGATGACATTTCTGAAAGCAAAACATGCATTTGAACTTCAGTCATTAGAACTGGATATTGCTATAAAAAAACAGAAATTAAATAAAAATGAAGTTTAATGTTCTACGCTCAACTTATTATTTTTTTTTTATTTTAGTAATGCTGTATGTTGTATATAGCTATATGTACAACAAATTAAAATTAGTTACAAACCTTATTTTTTGTTAAAAAATATTTATCTTGTATGTATTGTTATCGTTTTAAAAGTTATTATTATTTTTTATTTTCGTTATGCTGTATGTTGTATATAGTTATATGTACAACAAATTAAAATTAGTTACAAACTTTATTCATTGCTAAAAAATATACATCAATATTTACGTAATTGTTACAAACATATTGGTACATATTGGCATTCTATTTGTGCGTATGATGAGTATTGGTCAAAATCTTCATTCAGCTGAAAAATGTGGTTATATCAAAACTGAAAAATATTCTTCTGTTAACTGCTGTCTCGCTTTTCCTTCTTCTGATTCATGTTCCTCTCTTAAATTTAAGTCATCTATAACTGGCATACACATACCTAATAGTTCAGGTGGTTCTAAATCATTATGATCGCATGCTATGTTATGCAAAATACAACATGCAACGATCATAGCTTGGGTGGTTTCAATTTTTAAGCGTGATCCAAAAGATAGGATTGGAAATCTTCATTTTAGAACCCCATATGATCTCTCAACTGGATTCCTAGTTCTAATTAAAGATTCGTTGTATAACCCTTCAGGGACATTTTGAGGATTTAAGTATGGAGTGACAACATATTTTGAATTATCATAGCCACTATCAGCTACAATTAGACTATTTTTCCAATAACCACTGACCAATTTATTGTAAACACGTGACTTCTTAAAAATAGTTTGATCGTGACATGACCCTGGCCAACGTGCAACGACATCCATTATTTTCAAATCTGGACATGAAATTGTTTGTACGTTTAAAGAAAAGTACCCTTTTCTAACCTATTAACATTGTTTTAATTAAAGTCATACAATATCACTACCAAATGTTACATTAACTTTTACCAGGGTTTTGAATTTTGATATGAGTGCAATCAATTGCACCTATTGTTCTTGGGAATCGTGCTATTTGATAGAAACGGCGTTGTAAATTTTTTATATCAGTTTCGGTCTCCGGCATACGGATGAATCTTGGTCGAAGTTTTGCTATTGCTACACTGACATTCCGTACAATTAGACAAGCTGTGGTTTTACTCACACCTATAAAATCTCCAGTCGTTATCAAGAAATTGCCAGTAGCATAAAATCGTAGTCAACAATAGTTTGTTAATCGCTGTCACGGCATTATTCCTTAAATACATTTATAAAATATCATATAAATGATGTATTTTGGTACATAAATAATACTATTTATTTATGTGTCAAACATGTATTAAAG
Organism: Nasonovia ribisnigri; assembly: GCA_027563435.1. NCBI lineage: Eukaryota > Metazoa > Arthropoda > Insecta > Hemiptera > Aphididae > Nasonovia > Nasonovia ribisnigri. The sequence continues at coordinate 42,502 of JANEHU010004145.1, read as the reverse complement.
CTCACCTATAGGTTTGTGATGATAAGTCACCTTCAATATATTCTACTACTTGAAGAACAACATCCTTTCCAAGTCTAAATCTCACTCTGAAATCATGGTCATCCCATTTTTCAAAATGATCAACTCTTGGGTGTACCGTGTACACACGACGTTGATAATTTAAAAATTGAATTAATTCGTAGTCAATGTCGTCTTCAAATAAATCCATATAATCCATATTAAATGAACATCACGGAAAAAAATATAAACTATAAATTTATAGTTAAAAATATTAAAGTTAGTATAACTATATTGTAGTAACCACTGCTAAACGAGTTTAGTAGATATTAATAAAAATATATAGTTGCAAGTTTATAATTACCAGTACTATAATTAAGTAAAATATACCAAATGTTTTAGTAATAATTTAGTATGATATAGGATAGTTCTATCTACTATAATTTATAGTAACTCTTATTAGAAAAAACAAATATAGTTTCTATTTTTAGAAATCCTGGAAATGTTGACATTCCCAACCAGGACTCGCCGGCGACCCGCCGCCTTTACTAGTTCACCACTACCGCATACTCTCCCCATACTATCACGAGTGAACCGAGTGAACACCGAACTACAGAATTATTCTGTGACTGAACAGACGAACAGTATGCATAGTAGGCAGGTATTGTACACAATAATACAAAATATCTAATACATATTCTATTTCTTTTGTTGCCATTTGTCATTTGTGGTGATATTTACTGAGTGAACGTTATTATAACGTACTTATAATAAGTACCTACTGTGTTTCTGTCCGCGATATTGTAATACAACTAATTATTTTTCCTCGTGACTCGTAAGCAGTGGCGTATTTAGGATTTTTTCTAGGGGGTGGATGACAAGAACTGTAGTAAACAGACCCGTGGGGGGCTACGCCCCCCACACCCCCCCAAAAACACAACAATGACATAATTACTTTAAATTGCATATAAATATTTATTTTTATAATACATAATTTTCATATTATAATACATCTTAATATAATCAGTAACAATCTCAGTAGTCTCATTTAATACTTATAAAAGAAGGTCAATTTTTCTTGGGTCTAATGCCAGCTCATCTATGACTTAATCAACTTTTATTTCAATGTCTCGATGTATAGACATCAATGATAAACCGTTTAAATGAATGCTCAATAATATCATTAAATACAAATTTAGTTGAACTCAACAAATTTTCTGGTAACCGCAATATTTATTTTATGCTATTATATTTTTATACAAATAGATTACCTATTCAAACTTTTGTTGTATACAGAATAATACCTAAATATTTAGTTACGTAAAAGTATTTATATATATATATATATATTTAAATGATTTAGATATCGTAGATACAGTTGTAACAACAATGACCAGTTCATCTTCATCCATAGTTATAAAAAATATCCTAAAAAAATACCAAGATGGTGAGATGGTTTTGATGTTTTATGAATCAAAACATTGTTTAAACAGTGCTATGAGGAATAAATTGGTAGCTGTAATAATAAAGGACCAAATTCAAAACAATGAGAATTTAAATAGGACAAGATTTATTGAATTAGCTAAGGGTATGAGAGTATTATAATAATTTTAAAAATAAATTATCATATTTATTATGTTTCTAACTTAAAGGAATTGAAGAATTATTTCCATCCGAAACCGAAGAGTTATATTTTATACCATATTGTAAAGAGGGAAACATTATTAGACCCAACAGAAGAAAACTATACGATAAATTCTGTAATATAAAAAAAGACATCACAAAAGTAAGTGGTACGAAAAGGAAACATTCGGATGGCAATAAGGAGTTTAATTTGAATGATTTGAATGATGAAGGTATAAAGCATAATTAATTAAATATATTAAAATTAAGAACAAAATATGTAGGTAATGGCTTTTGTTTATTGGTTGTTTGTGCTTAAGATTATCAATAAATTATTATATTGACGGCCACAAAGAGCCATTACAGGTATTATTATAGCATTGTGTCATTGTGTAATATCGTATATTTAAATCTATATTAACGTACTATATTAAGTCTATATTAACTAACGTACCCTACTGCGCAACTGCCACTCTGAACTTGAGCGTAGGTCTCAAGATGGCGAAGTTGGACTGCAGATTGTTCATATAAATGGTCTCCCGAAGGTCGTGGTTAGCAATCCTAGGAATGGAAATTTCAACCAGAGGCCCACATTCAACAACCCTTAACTCATTCATCAGCTAGCAAGACTGTCTCTGGTTTTTACCAGAACTGCCGTGGTCTCCGGACAAAAATTTTAAATTTTAAATGTAATGTAGCCTGTATAAATTATGATTTTTTTGTATTAACTGAAACTTGGTTGACCGATTCTTTTGCTGATTGTGAACTTGGTCTTACCAATTATAATATTTACAGATATGATAGATGTTCTAATACTAGCAATTGTTTAAGAGGTGGCGGAGTTCTCATTGGGATAAGAAAACATTTATCTTCCAAATTAATTGCTGTTCACGAAATTAACGTCGAGCACTTATTTGTAATGCTCTCTGTTGGGTCCTATAAGTTCATAATTAATGCTGCTTATTTTCCTCCTCTAAGTCCACCTTTTTTATTTGAAAATTGTATGTCCTTATTGGAAACTACATATCAACAACATCCTGAACACACGTTCTTACTCTGTGGTGATTACAACTTGTCTGATATTTCCTGGTCTAATGATTCACATGGCCTTACTTATACTTCTTCCTCCCCTCTTCGTGTGCCTTGTGTTCCTGAACTACTTGCCTTCAATGGGTTCTACCAAAAAAATTCTGTTTTAAACTCTAAAGGTTCCATTCTTGATCTAATTTGTTGTAACACCGATTCCGTTATCGTTTGTGAATCTCTTGAACCGTTTGTTCCACCTGATCCTTATCACCCACCTCTTAATATTTCATTACATAATATCTCTACCTCTACTACGTTAAATAACTCGCATTCCTTTCACAACTTCAAAAAGGCGGATTACAATTGTATTATACATTTTCTGTCTTCCTACGATTGGGTCTCTACTCTATCCAACCTTGATTTTAATACTTCGGTTAATACCTTCACTGATTCTCTTCACAGTTCAATTTTGAGGTTCGTCCCTCTGTCCCACTTTTATAAATCAACTTTTCCATCCTGGGTATCCAAAGATCTCAAAACCTTAGTTTATCGTAAAAATAAAGCTCATGCTAAGTTTAAATCTACATTTGATCCTGCTGATTATAGAGTCTTTTCTCTACTCCGTGCAAAATGTAAATACATGTCTAAAAAATGTCACAAAACGTTTGTTGAGCAGTCAGAAATTCTTTATCCTTGAATCCCAAGAAATTCTGGGATTTTGTGCGTAGGAATCGTTCTCACAACGCTGTTCCAAACATAGTTTCCTTCGATGGTGTCGATAGTTCTTGTATTCAGGAAAGTGTAAATTTATTTTCTAAACATTTTAGTTCTGTCTACTCTTCAAAATCAATTATTCCAAACCTCCAGTCTTTAGATTTACCATTTTTCGACTTACCAAACAACTGTTACTTCACCCCTAATGATGTTCTCCTCAAGCTTAACAGTCTGAAAAATGTGTTTTCTTTAGGACCCGATGGAATACCGGGAGATTTCCTCTACAGAATAAGATATGTTATTTTCCATCCTCTTTGGTCTCTATTTCGAAGATCCCTCGATGAAAGTACATTTCCTGACATGTGGAAAATCGGCTCTATTACTCCCATTTTAAAATCAGGCAACCCATCACTAGTCACAAATTATAGACCAATTTCAATTCTAGGACATATATCTAAAATTTTTGAGTCCTTAGTCCTAGACTCAATCCAGCCTTCGGTTAACATGATTTTAGCCAACGAACAGCACGGTTTTCGCCCAGGCAGATCTACGGTTACTTGTAACCTTAACTTTTCCAATTACATACACGGTTCTTTTAAAGAAGGATCTCAGGTTGATGTTGTGTATACCGACTTTGCTAAGGCGTTTGATTCAGTTAATCATGAGGTTCTTATCTCTATACTTCGTGCTTCTGGTTTTGGCGATCCTATCCTATCTTGGTTTAATTCATTTTTATTAAATAGACCGCAATGGGTTAATATGTTCAATACAAAATCTGACATATTTTTATCTACCTCTGGTGTCCCCCAAGGTGGACATTTATCACCCCTTCTTTTCTCTTTATTCGTTAACAGTGCTTGTACCTCCCTTAAACACAGCCAACTACTATGTTTTGCTGATGACATGAAGTTTTTCCTTAAGATCTACTTGGTCGCTGATTGTCTCAAACTCCAGGATGATCTTAATAGATTCTCTGCCTGGGCAGAAACTCTTGGTCTTACATTAAATGTTAATAAATGCCGGTCAATGATATTCACCAGAAGTCGCTCTCCTATCACTTACTCCTACGTTTTGAATGGTTCTTGTTTAATTCCCGTTGATTCTAGCATTTGTGATCTTGGTTTTACATTTACTTCCTCTCTTTCTCCTCGTGCCCACATCGATAAAATTACTTGCAAAGCTCTCAAGGTTCTGGGTTTCATTAAAAGAATATCTGGTGAATTTAAACTCACCAGCTCTCTCAAATCCATCTATTGTGCACTTGTACGCCGTATCTTGGTTTTACATTTACTTCCTCTCTTTCTCCTCGTGCCCACATCGATAAAATTACTTGCAAAGCTCTCAAGGTTCTGGGTTTCATTAAAAGAATATCTGGTGAATTTAAACTCACCAGCTCTCTCAAATCCATCTATTGTGCACTTGTACGCCCAATCGTTGAATATGGCTCTATTGTATGGGATCCTCAAACTGCTGATGCCTCTTTTCAACTCGAACGTGTTCATCGTAAATTCTTATGCTATATGAAGCATAAATTGAATGTTAACTGCCCCCCTCATGATTTTACTCCTCTACTCCGTCTCATGAACTTATCTTCCTTAACTGACCGTCGCCGCTCGCATGCTCTTGCTTTTCTTAATAAAATCTTAACGGGATCTGTTGACTCCCCTTCACTCCTTGCTCTAATTAACTTTAAAGTTCCTGTTAAGTGCACCCGCAACACACATACTTTTTTTATTCCGCATTGTCCTACAAATTATTTACAAAACGAGCCAATAAACCGTATGATGAAATTAGCCAATGAGGACCCGTCATTTCTTCCATAGTATTATACTATTATCTTTTATTTTGTTTTTATATATAACTCATGTAAGCATGTACCGATGTACCACACTTATAATTAGTATGTAATTTTTGTCAACATTACACCATACATATCTGTATCATGGGCTCACGCCCGTTTATAATTAATAATAATTAATAATAAATAAATAAATAAATAAATATATACCGTCATCAATCATTCGTATAGTATGTTTTGAATCCGTTTCCGATTGTGATGACTGATGTAGTGATACCTCTTGGTTAAACGTGACACACATATTATACTCCGACCCGCGTATGTATACGTAATTATAAATTTATATTATTATAAAAGTAAGTATAGATAATTAGGACTATATTCTTTTTACGTACCGACGTACTTACGGAAGTACATTCGCACCTGAGTCACACTACCGTTCATCGTTATAGCCGTGGTTGATATATTTTATAAGTTTTCGAATAAATAGTTGGATTTGTTGCGCGTGCATGATATTAAAAATCATTGATGCCCAACCGGGCAAATGTGTAAGTTAAAACAAAATATATAAAAATTAAATTATTTCCAAGATTATTAAATTACCTATATGTATTTATGTATTTTTTTCTTTTAATAATGGCCCGCACGAAAGTTGATTGAATGTTCCATTCAACTATGGCCCAGATAGCAATTAGAAAATATTTATATTGTATACTTATGTATTCTTGGGAATATTTTGTTTTAATAAATTTTGACATTATGTTTATATTATATGAACAAAAATATATTTAAAACATATTGTAATAATATGTTTTTCATGTACTGAAGAAAATATTGTAGGATCAATAAAATATCTTGACAACGTTTTTCTAAAATGATTGATAACATATGCTCTTGTAAATATTGTAATAATGTGTTCATAGAATGGAGAGTAAAATATTTAAAGGAACACCAAGTAAGAATATTGAGACAACGTATTTCTAAATATTATTGATAAGTTATCCATATGTAGGTAAATTATTGGTTTCGTTAAAATGCCAAAAATACAAAGTTCCAGTGCAAAACTTTGACAATACGTAGAGGAGTTTTCTAGTACAGTTTTTAAAACTGATGGAAAAACACTATTTTGTAATATTTGTGATCAGCAGTTTCATTAAATAAGCGCTTTCAAGTAACTCAATATTTAAGTACAGCCAAATTAATTTACCCCAGCTCCCCCACATACAATTTTCATACGAACGTTTCCCCAACCCATCCCATTAAGATTTTTTGAAAATTATTTTCATTAATATTAAGTATGGAATTTGTATGAATTTGTACGACAAAAATCAAAATTTTTACGGATTTATTTTTAAAGGAAAAAGCAAAAGTGTGGGGGGGGGGCTGTAGAAACGTTTATCCAGCCCTACCAAATTTAAAAATAAGTTTTTCCGAAATTTTATTTCACGAAAATTTAGTACGGAATTTTTATGTATTCGTACGATCATTCACGAGTTTTTCGCAAAAACCCTTGCTGTTTAGTGGATTGTGTTGAAGTACAAAAAATTATTAATCAAAGACACTTGAAACATCACTACTACTTAAATAGTTACATTAATATTTTATATAGGTATATGTACAATGATAATATAATGATAATATAATATGTTAATGTATTGATTTTATAATGATGTTTTTTTTCCGAATTACGTCCATGTTTGTTCGAAAATATTTTATTCATTCGATCAAAAAACTTCAAAATGTAATGAAATAAGTCGTTACAAATGTATGCAATGTTAAATTTGTATAGCTTAATACTTAGTTCCTAATTTAGGTTGACAAATTGAGATGGTAACTTCCATTGCTTTTATATGCTGCTTTCGCCCCTTCTCCCTCCCTTTCCTATAACATTTTGTGTTCATTTAATTCTTAATAGTGATTTTTGTAACTTATAATAATGTTAAAATGTAAGATGCCTATACTTCGTCCTGAATAAAAACGCACCATGTCAAGCAGGCAATGATAATACACAATATTACAATGATAACGTTGTCCCAATGTATCTATTAAAAACTGGGGATATTTTATTACTATATAGAAGTTTTAAGGTTGAATCATTGTTTATATTTTTCAATATTTAGAGTCACAAAAAAAAAACAAAATATTGTAAAACCATAACCTTATTATTGCTCCTCAGAAATAATCTAAAAATACTTTATATTATTTACATAGTCATGTTAAATATTAATAGCCTTGATAATACGCTTCTATACCTCTAATGTGTTCTTTTTAAGCATATTTTTATTCTACTACATACCGTCATACATACATGAGTGCTGCTAAGTTCACGAATGTTTCAATCTTCCCAATATTATTTGGTCTAAGGAATCGCATGGGTTTACTTACTCTACATCATCAAACACCCGTGTCCCCTATGTCCCAGAAAGCTTTTCTTTTCTTAACTTCTTTCAATTAAATAATGTCCCAAATCGTTATAAAACAATATTAAATCTAGTATTCAGCAATAAAGGTGACCTAGTTGTTAACAGTGTTGGGAATTATCTAGATCAATTTCACCTCAGTTATATATATATTTTTTTTTTATTTAAAAAAAAACAAAACCCTCGGCAGCAAGGCCATTGGGATATATAATGTATAATAATGTTACAACATGTTATGAGTTAGAGAAAAAGGAAAAAAAAGAAAACAAAAAAGAAAAAAAAGACAAAGAAAGTTAAAAATAATATAAATTTAGTTTAATATGTACTGTTATTAGATTAGTTTGAGCAAACCAGATTGTTGAAGGAAGGCTATTATATTGGAGACTGGTAGGTTAGGTCCGAGGCTTTCAAATATGTCTTCCGGAAGTTGGTTGTGTTCTCTTGCATCGCGGTAGGTGTTACACTCGGTCATAATGTGTTTGATCGTTAACTTGACGCCACAGGAAGAGCATATAGAGGGTTCCTCACGAGACATTAGGTAACCGTGAGTGAGTTTGGTGTGACCTATTCGAAGTCTGTTGATGCTGGATTATATTTTCCTATTTGAGTGGTTGTTTGGCCAATGTAGGGTTGATTGCTTTATCTCATTAAGTTTAGTTCTCTGCGTGGACCAGAGGTTTTGCCAGGATTTTGCTGATATGAGTTTTATTGTGCGTATAGCATCGTGAGCAGAGATATTTGTGATAATGCCATTGGGGGTTGTTAATGCTATTTTTTAGCAAGCATGTCAGCTTTTTCGTTACCTTTTATTGATGAGTGTCCTGGAACCCACATTAATTTTAGTACATTTCCTTTGGCAGGGTGGGCAGAGATAGCAATCTGAATCTTCTTTGATATGTCGTTAGGTTTGTGAGTGTTGGCAATACTTATTATAGAGCTTAGGGAGTAGCTTAGGATGACAAAGTTATTTTCTTGTTTTTCCAGTGAATATTCAAGGGCTTTAAGAATATCAATTGCTTCAGCGGTGTATATAGAGCATTCTACTGAAAGTTTATATGTTATTTCTTCTATGTCATTGTATATGATAGCAATTCCCACGTTGCTTTCAGTTTTGGATGCGTTGGTGTAAATTTTTATAAAACTGGAGTACTGATCTAAAATGTTTTTGAATTCTTGAAAAAAGATGTGAACTGGTTGTGTTTTTAGGCGGACTGGTAAGACTTGTGTCTATTATATTAGATATCGAGGTCCATGGAGGAAAGAAGGGCGTTTGGGAGATAATAATGTCTTTGAGGTTCAGATTATTTTCGTCAACAATTGCTTGTATGGAAGGGCATGATTGTACAGATGATACCATATTGTTTCTAGCAAGTTTTATGGCAAGCATCATGACGTTTTCCTGGCGTTTAATATGCAGGGGCATCACATTGGATATATTAAGTAGGCTTGTAATGGGACTAGACCGAAAAGCTCCAGTTGCCAGTCTTGCTGCTGCGTTATGAATTGTGTCTAATATTTTTAACGCATTTTTGTTGCCGTTTATAAACAGGAACGAATTGTATTCAAGTTTAGATAAAATAAGTGATTTGTGTATAGTTGTTAACGTGGAAAAGGAGGCTCCCCAACTGGTATGAGCTAGCATTTTCATTATGTTAATACTAGATGCGCAATTGTTTTTAATATTTTTAATGTGTGGGATCCATGAGTTTTTTGAGTCAAAAATTATTCCAAGAACTATAGCAGTGTTTTGGTTAGGAATTTGGGAACTGTTCATGGTGAGATTTAATTTCTTTTCTTTTTTTTTTTCGTGTAAATGTTATGCATTGGGATTTGCCTGCAGAAAATTTGAAACCAGATTTTTGGGACCATTTGTGAAGGTCATTTAATGATTTACCGTGTCTTGAATTTTAATATGTATTTTATACTGTTACGTTTTAAGATTAATATCATTATTTGTATTGGGCTTGTCCAGTTTCATATCAACAAATAATAATTTTTGATCAATCAATGCCTGCCTATAAAACCATAGTAAGTATGTCAATTAAAAAAAATATTATATATCAATTAATATGAATAGATTTACGAATATTAGTTAAATCTTTGAACCTATTGATGTCATTTCGTGACTTATTTTATTCAAATCAAGGATCCATCAGCATACTCGACTACTTTGACTTATCATTGAATGAGTCGTATCGCAAAATAAATTTTATATTGAACAAACTCATGATTAAAGAACATGGTATAATGACATCTTTTATAAATTGTTGAAGGACTGAGCAAATGAATCGTGGTTCTTTTGATTCCCGCAAACATTTTTTATTTTTAAATAGTTTATCATGATTTATCTAAAATAAATAATAATTCGCTGTTATCATTTTACTAATTTTATTATATTAAAATATAAAACATTATCTATGCATGTGCATTTAAATGTATGAACACAGATATTATAAGAATCACAACGTAGAATACAATTATTACAAATAACATTACATTTTTGAGTTAAATATTTTACATCCAATTCAGTTTCAGAAATAACTATCCATTTATTTTGTTTTATTTTTTTTATTAATCATGTGTGATGAAATATTGACACTTTTATAATGACTAGATATAATTTTTAGTAATTTGGAAGACTTTTTATGTTTAGAAATATTGATGACCCTTTCAAAGAATTTGTCTCGAATTAGTAGCAATAGTGCATTTATTGATGAATCCATTCGTCTACATTGCTTACCTTCTAAATAACAATATTTTATATTTTTATGGAAGGCTTTTAAATACATGTTAGTGTTTATACCAACATATTTTCAATTAAAAAATTCCCATTTTTAAACCCTTGAAGAATATGTTGTATAGTCGGGGACACGAAAAGTGGCGTGTGACCTTGACTGTACCCCAACCCACACCCAGCCTGCAGCCGGTGGTTCTCAACATGCGGCGCTTTCTGAGCATGCAGTGTATTTCGCGCACGTAGCGTAACATTTTGTAAATTGAAAAAAAACCATCAAAAAAAAAAAGTTACTTTTTTGATTCTACGGCTCTCAGGTTGTTTGTTTTATAAGCCTGTTATATCGGTTTGTGGTTTGTTGCAGCTGTTATTTTCCCTTGCATTGTGTGGGGAGCGAGAGGTCTAAATGTACAATGAAATACCATAGCATTACCTACCTTTAGTAGCTCGCAAATAGTCGACGACTAAGTACATTCGTGTGTTAACTGTTGTGTGTATTGCCTGTGTGTTTTAGTGATTTATTTATTGTGCTATTATTTTGTAATTTTTTAAAATGTCTTTTTATCACAAAGATATACATAGTCAATCTAAAAAAACTATACATAGCGTGTATATATTTTTAAAAAATCTATCCAAAAAACCTGATTTAACGCCCAACTTTTTTAAATGTGCTCAAGTCCTTACATCCCAGGCATGTGGAATTTCGCTTCGCACCGTAAGCCGCATTTGTTCCGAAGCGAAAAAATCAGAAAACACGCAAGATGAACAACGAGTTGATCCATTTTTTAAATCTCCACGTAAAACATATAAACGCGCGAAAATTCAAACCGAGTTGGTTGGAGATATAGTCAGAAGAATTATTCACGACTTTTATGATAAAGGTGACTACCCGACTACCTTGTCCATACTCAATACTTACCGAGAAAAGAATAATTACACCGGAAGCGTTAGGTCAATGCGACGCGTTCTTAAAAATTTAAATTTTTTATTTAAAAAATGTAATGACGGGCGCAAATTTTTAATGGAGCGTTTAGACATAGTTGCTCTACGGTGCAAATTCCTCAGAAAAATGTGCACACTGCGTAAAAATAACGATAGTCGCCCTGTTATATATGTTGATGAGACTTGGGTTAATCAAAATCACTCGTGATCCATTATTTGGCAGAACAATGAAGGTACCTTAGGATTAAAGGTTCAAACTGGCAGGGTGGTCGACTGATTGTATGTCACGCAAGATGCGCCCGCTACGGTTTTATTAAGGACTCAAAATAAGGTTTTTGGAGTAACACTGGTAATACTACAGACTACCATAACCAAATGAATGGTGAGGTGTACAAAGAATGGTTTCTTGAATTACTCAATCATCTTGAAGAGCTCTCTATTATTGTAATGGATAACGCATCATATCATTCGGCCTTGGCTGAAAATTATCCTAAGAGTAATTCTAGAAAATTGGATGTACAAAAATGGCTTTACTTTAGGGAATATTTTTACCGTTAAGCCATTTTTGTACATCCGATTTTCTAGAATTACTCTTAGGATAATTTTCAGCCAAGGCCGAATGATATCATGCGTTATCCATTACAATAATATTTAGAAATATTGGCCGAACTCAAAATGAAGGTGAAAAATATAATGCCACGTGAAAAATCGTATCTTCTTGATGAGTTGGCACTAGAAAGAGGTCATGAACTGATACGACTTCCTCCATATCACTGCCAGTATAGCCCTATTGAGTTGATTTGGGCTCAAGTTAAGAATGAAGTTTCCAAAAATATAATACGTTCAAGATGGTAGACCTTGAACGTTTGACTCACGAAGCGTTAGATTCAGTGACTGTGCAAGACTGGGAGAAATGTGTACGACATGCAGAAACTATTCAATCGCAAGACTATGAAAAAGAAGTTCACAGGGATGTCATATTAGAACCAATTATATTGACCATATTACCAGGTGATAGTGATTCAAGTGATGATGAAGACACAGATGAAGACATGTTTGATAACTAATTTCAACTACTAAATTAAAATTGTATACCTATATAATGTTGTTTATAGTATTTTGTAAAAATATATAACATAAGCATATAAAATGATAAGATGTTTTTAAATTAAATTTTTTACATTGATAGTACGATTTTGTTGTTTTGGTTTTTATTATTATAAATAATATGAAAATATTTTTTAAAAAGCACAGCAATTGGTTTTGGCCATTTAAGAACCCATAAGAAGATTTAACCACTTGGATCACGTCGGTCACACACCACTTTTCATGTCCCCGACTATAGCAAAATAATTACCAAATTCAACTGTGTTCAAATAATTTTTTAGGTGATTTAATATTTTTAGTTATTCAATATTAAATGACTTTTGAACAGTTTTAAAAATCTTTTAAAAATTATAGCTTTTTTTTCATGGCAATGTATTTCTCATAGGTTTTTATTCCAATTTCTGAGTACATGCCATAAGAGTTGTTTTGAAACTGGATCCATAACAGAGCCCCATGCATTGTAAAATGCTGGTTCATCATCAGACTTAAATACATAAGATTCAATAATACCAAATAATTTTTTTACAGATTTGAAAAATAATATATATGTAGCAGTATCGGATTTATTGGTTAAAAAAATGCTACAGGAATCCCATTACCATATTCATCAACAACAAGTTACATGTATTGCTAAAAAATTGTAACTGTTCAATCCATGGGCCCCATCAACACAAATTTTGTCATTTCCAAATTTATAACAGTATAATTATGTATAAGTATTGTAAAATTAAAAAAAATAATTGGTTGTATTAGAATTTAAGTTATGTTATTATTAGCTTCGAATATTTTGAAGTTCAATGTGTCATTAATAATATCCACCATATGTCTTATATTTAAGTGTAAATAATATAATATCAATTTTTGATGATTGGTAATTATTTTTAAAATAACAACAATTATTAGGTAATCTATTTTTAATTAAATATAATATTTTACAAAAACACATTCAACTGATATTTAAAATTAAAATTACATAGAATATTGTATAATGTAATTACAATAAAATCTATACGACAAAAAAAAACAACATCACAGTCAAAAATTTATTTATTTATTTTTTACGCTATTGATTTTACAAATGTATATCGACAAATTTCTCCCCTTTTATACTGATCAATTAACTGGTTTTTTTTTGTCGTTTTAAAATTTAGTTTCGCGGTGTTTTTTTTTACTGACGCTTCTTAATTTTCAATAAACCTCAGTTTGGGCTTCTTCGTTTAAAACATTTAACCATTGTAAAATTGATGGCGAATGTCGATAAAAACTATTTTTAAAATGTGCATGAAATGACTCACAGGCGTTTGTTGTAAGTGTAAGTTCTCAAGATGCAAGCGCCCAAAATTTTGGAAGATAAATACAATCTTCAGAAATACATGTATCTACAAAATAGTCAGCAAACTTTTGTTGCCTTTCATCAATTGGACACTCACTCATAAAGTCATCGATAAAACAATCACTTACATCTTCTGGATTTATAAATAATAAGCCAAATATATTATTTTACCATTTACCAATTTCAGATGACTCGTCTTTGTACACACTTGATAAGCCAAATTTCTTGTACTTTACGGTACTAAGACTGGGTAAGTGAAATCGGCATCTTGAAATATTGGTCTGTGTCCACATTTCAGAAACTGCATTAATTAGAGCCCTTTCAAAGTCCACAGTTATGTTGGTGGGAGAAGAATTTTACCCCAAGTCTTGCTTATTGCACGAAAAACATAAGTATACGTTTGTTTACATTTATTTGGTAATAAGCAAAAAACTAATGGATAATAGTAACTATTAAAATATTAGAACAAATGTTGTATAAAAAACTGTCCAGGATTACATAAATCTAAATTAATAGAACATTCTTTTAATAAATGGCAAGAAGCGATTGGAACAATTTTAACCAAAAGATTAAGACGCCTTTTTCAATTTATTGTTGAAGTATACAATTTTGAACGAAAAAGAAGAATTAGCTCTACGTGTTCCGTATGGCATACTATTTCTCAAGAACTTGTAGGAAAATTAATTCCTAAGAGTGTTTCCATATGATGTGTATTGACAGTTTTATCCAAAGAAAGTTATTTATCAAAGGAATAATAAAAAAAGAATATACGTTCTAGATTAGATCAATGAACCTGGACAGATATCATAAATTAAGAGTTTATAAAAGTACATAAATTACCCTTATATACAAACGGGCAAAAGTGTACAACCCTAGTTAAAAGTCAAGATTTTCTTAAAGTTGAAGCTAAGTGTAAAGATGATGTCTGTGGCGCTGAAATGATTGGTTGGAGTGATCATAAGCCCTATGAAGGAGAACCATATGAGTTACAAATTTCAACAGTTGACACTAGAGGTTTAGAACGTAAACATACAACCAAACGACCATTAAAAGAAGTAAAACGGATTACAGTAGGATTGGAACTTAACAAAGATTTAGCTTGTAATTGGAGAAGAAATAATTTAAGTGATTTGGAATATGGAAGAATTTCACCACCTAATTTGTACCAATTAGAAACATTGCAAAAAGTTAAGCCAGAGGTTAGTACTCCTCTTGGTCATATATCTATTACCCAAATGGTATCAGAAAAGCACGATAAACTATCTATTTTTCAATGGAGATCATTTTGTAATGGAGTAGGTCTGAACAATTACGTAATTTATGCGTTTAGATTATTAATTGGCATTGAAAAAAAAATCCCAGCTACTTATATTAGATTGGATGTTGCTCACCATGGTAAAAATATTCTGCCGCATAAAATGTTTGACCGGAGTGAAAAATAAATATTTAAAAGAATTTTATGTCCGAGGATTTAGACTTCTCATGACTCCAGAAGACATTAAAACATGACATTAACAAATATACAATTTATTAATATAATATAAACATATTTAAATGTTTTCTATCTCATTTTAAGTTAATACCTATTTACGACGGTAAAAATGTCATAATTCATTAGCCTAGACAACATAATGAAAGTTATACCTACGGTGATAGTATGATATTAGTATAAATTATAGATGAAATATTGAAATCAAAATACACCTTCTTACCTCAACGATGTTGATTGTAAATTCACGTTCAGTAAGCCAATTTTAAGTTGACTTTAATTATAAGAGTGCATTGATATTATATTGTAAAACTTAAATGTACGAATATTATCTAGGACTAGAGCATATTTTAGGTTATTATTAATATTTTAATTTTTAAGTGAGCGATAATATAAGATAATAGTTTAAAATTCTAATAACTTGCTTGAAAATTAAAACATCAATAATAATCTATGACATTCCCTACATAATTTACCTATCTTATCTTTAAATTTGATGATAGTTAATTCACTCTAATATTAAAAATTACAACACAACATTGATTCTGCTTAATCCAAATTTGCTATACTGTGATAAATGGAGACAATAAAAAAGCGTACCGAAGGTGATCTCATAATAATTTTTTTGAAATTTTACTTATAATTATTTTATTTTGATAATTTAGTTAAAAATTGTTATGAATAATATAAATAATATGTAAGCTAGATGATGTACCAATAAAAGAAAATTTCTTGTAATTCCCCATAGATCCTTTTGGTATGGACCTATCAATTGAAAGTAATAATTTAATTAAAAAGTATATACTAGCTCCTAGCTATGAAAGACATATTTTAGGCCATGGGATTCTACGTACAATGTACTTACCTATGTTATAATCCAATAATTATTTAGTTTATTAAAAATATTATATTTATTGTGACCAATTATATTAATACATGTTTAATAAACATTGTTTATATATAGGTACCTAAATTCTAAACTAAGTAATTTACATAAGTTATAATATTTTGTTTGTAGTACCTACTACCTAGGTTAGTTTTATAATCATATTCTTTAATTAAATATAAATATACCTACCTATATAAATTAATACGTCCTACGACCTACCTAACGATTAAAATTAAACATATTATAATACATTGAAAGCTAGGCATATACCTAATAATATAAGTACTAATAATAAACTCCTACAAATGTATGTAATTTCCTACATAAACATAGTGTTAACTCCTACAAAAGATAGTAAAAATTGATTGATTTAGAATAAATTGGAATTTATAAATTAACCCTTTCAGACCCAGTGATGCCTTATGGCATCATAATATTTAGTATTTTTACTTATTTATATGATCAACCCAATGATTCCATACGGAATCAATTCTTATAGGAAATTTTGTTTTCTATCCATTGGCGTGTCACTGTTTTAATGATAATGTTACCTATCAGTGATAGTATTATTATCCGTTATTATCAATTTTTTTCAATCATTTCGACGGGAACTACTTCTAGTTTTATTTGATCAATTTTCGGTAAGTAATTTATATTTTATTATGCTAGCAATTACTTTTTCTTAGGTGAAATACGCAGGTTATTCTAAAAATGTCTTTAGTTTAATTGTATTATTGTTACTTTTGCTGTTACGATAATGTTATATGATGATTCAAATTGGCATAATTAGTTCTATAAGAGCATATAATATATATAAAGTGCAAACATTACTTTTATTTTTTTAGTACATTTCTACTATGGCTCTAAATGATACTGAAATAGAAAAGCTTCTTAGAGGAGATATGTCAGACATAGGAGATTTCAATGATCTCGATGAAGAAACAATTATTGCTCAACGTATTGCTGAAATAAATGAGTTTATAGATTTGAATAATGCTGAAATGAACCATTTGGTAAATAAATTCTAATTTTTATTATGTTTTTTATTTCTTAAATATCTTTTTAACTTCAGGAAAGAGCATAATGCCTCTTATACGGTGAAATATCTCTAACACAAGTTTTACTAAACCAAAGTGAGCACAATACTGAAGAAATTGCTAAAGAAGAAAATGAAGAACGGTTACCAGGTAATTGGATTACGGATTCTTGGGAAAATCTAAAATACCCATCGATTTGTATGATGTCTGCCCCCTCCCCTGTAGAACCACATACTCCATTGGAATATTTTAAACAATTATTTGACTCAAAAATTGTGGAAAATATTGTTTATCAAACTAATTTGTATTCTGTATAAAAAAATGGGAACAGTACGAGGTGTGATCAAAAAATACCCGGACTGTGTTAATAATATTTATATCAATTAAGATAACGAAATTCCGATAATGTCATTCGATAAAGTAACTTCTAACGAGAATTTGAGCGTTGGTTTGAAATCGATAACAATATTTATTTTTATTTTATGTTATTTATACAAAAACATGCTTCAGTCGTGTGGCGAATTTCGTAATGGAAGGAATAGAAGAACAACGTGTGTGAGTAAAATTTTGTTTTAAATTAGGAAAAAGTTCGAGTGAAACTTTTGAACTTTTGCAGCAAGCTTTTGGAGATGATGTTCTGTCTCTGACAACATGTTTTGAGTGGTTTAAACGGTTTAAGGAAGGTAGAACATCCGTCAAGGATAACGAACGACCTGGTAGACCATCGACCAGTAAAACAAATGAAACTGTTGCTCGTGTTCGTGAAATTATTCGAAATAATCGTCGATTAACTATCAGAGAAGTAGCAGAAGACGTCGGAATATCTTATGGTTCGTGCCAAGAAATATTAACAAAAGAATTGGGCATGAGCCGAATCGCAGCCAAATTTGTTCCTCGCCTCTTAACCGATGAACAAAAACAAAACCGAAAGACCATCGCTCAAGAACTTTTTGAAAGAACAGAAAGTGACCAAGACTTTTTAAAAAATATTATGACAGGTGATGAAACTTGGATTTACGGGTATGATGTTGAAGCCAAGCGTCAATCTTCACAGTGGAAGTCAGCAAATTCTCCTAGACCAAAAAAAGCAAGGCAAGTGAGATCAAACGTGAAAGCGATGTTAATCACATTTTTTGATTTTCGTGGTATAGTGCATCGTGAATGGGTACCTCAAGGACAAACAGTAAATCAGCATTATTATTAAGAAGTCATGAAAAGATTACGAGAAAATGTTAGGAAAAAAAGGCCAGACAGTTGGAAAAGTGGTTCTTGGATGTTGCATCACGATAACGCCCCGGCTCACAGCTCATTACTCATTCGTCAGTTCTTAGCAAAAAATCAGACTCCAGTAGTTCCACAACCACCATACTCACCCGACCTGGCTCCATGCGACTTTTTTTTGTTTCCAAAATTAAAATCAACGCTCAAAGGACGTCGTCTTCAAACAATTGATGACATTAAACAAAATACGGAAATCGATCTTGAGGACATTCCAATTAGTGCCTACCAGGAATGTTTTCAAAAGTGGAAAAGAAGATGGCAGCGGTGTATTGCTTCCCAGGGAGATTATTTTGAAGGTGATAATGTGTATTTAGAATAATATTGTCTTAATAAAGTTTTATTTGAAAAATCCGGGTATTTTTTGATCTAACCTCGTATAAATACAAATGCTAATGAAATAGAACAGTTCTGTAGTATGCATATGTGTATGTCTGTCATCAAAATGCCTGTTAACAGAATGTTTTGGGCACAATATACAAAATATTCTATGATTAGTGACATAATGTCACGTAATCGATTCACTGCTTTACGTAGTTATGTACATTTTAACGACAACACTAATTGTTTTCCATCTACAGATTAGACATGATAAACTTTTTAAAATTCGGTCATTTATTGATGCTATACAACACAATTTTAAATTAATTGAACCTGAAGAACATTTGGCAATAGATGAAACTATTCTACCTTTTAAAGATAGAAGTTCTATGAAGCAATACAATAAATCAAAGCCACATAAATGGGATATCAAAACGTTTACTTTGGCTTCAAAATCAGGTATTGTACATGATTTTAAATTCATGTTGACAAAGAGACATTGAAGTCAAATACTAACCTTGGGCTGAATGGAGATACTGTAATTCGTTTATCTAAAATAAACCCTAAGAACAAAAACTTCAAGCTGAGTTTCGACAATTGGTTTACATGGTATCATGTCCAAAGTCTGGAAAACTTGGAGCTATTCATGAAAATCAAAAAAATCAAATCTACACTATCTTATTTGAGCTCTATAGTCCAAGGTTATGTTAGGTTAGGTTAAATACTAAATAAACAATAATACTTAAATACCAAGTCTCGTTTTATATTTCGACGTTTTCGTTATATTGACTTATTATAATAATACATCATTGTTACGCTACCTATTCTACTTCATGATATAAAAGATATTAAAATAGAAGGTACCTATTGACTTTTAATTAAATAAAAATTAAGAATAAAAAACGTGAATTTTTACGCAAAATCAATTTTGTTTTTTTATATTAACACAAGAGCGAATAACCGTAGAAACGTTTAATGTTCACAACATTTTTATATTATGATTATTCTACATACGATATGAAATTTGAAATTGTTCTATAAATATATTGATGTAGGTACCTACCTACATATTTTTTCTGGATCAATAAGTTAGAAAGTTTAATACAAATATACAATGTCCCATAATTAATGTACTATTTATAATATATAATAATATGTAATAAAATATAATTAACATAATATTGTATTATAGGTGAATGGAGTGTATTCAAAAATGTAACATTGATAACCACACTACCACATTTAAAATAATAATAGGGTCATCATTATTACTAGAAACAATTAAGTTATTAACAAATGAAAATTTTGGATTAACCTCGAAACATTTTTAGCGCTATTACATCATAAGAATTAAAAAATATAATTAATTCTTTACGGTTTGCTTGGAGAAAAAATCAATGTATTTATGAAATTTGCTATCCCATCAGTCCTATCAAAGTACTTACAGAATATGAGCAGAATTACGGGAAACAAATTTCAAGAAGATTATGATTTTAATGATTTATGTAGTATGTTAGTTGGCTTGACTTTTTTGGCACTAAATAGGTTACAAGGTGCTGACTACTTCAAATTAAATATTGCTCTTGGTGCCTAATAGTTATTTAAATATTTTGAAGAAACCTGGAATACATAGATTTATGGATAAAAATATTAAAATGTTGTATTAAGTTAATCATATATGAATATTTTTTATGAATTAAGAATTATGTTATACTTTTTAAACTATGTTATTTAAAATATTATGTATTACTATTATTTGTTTATTTATTTATTTTTATTATTTTATTATTATCAAATGTTATCTATGGTTGAGGACAACCCAATGTCAGAATGAACGAGTAGTAGGCAAACTACAGTGTGAATATTTTGAATATCAGTCTATCCATGTATATAACAAAAATGTAATTTTTACAACCAGAAAGCGAAACGCCTGTTGCAATTACTTCAGTCAAACCTGTGACACAAGGTACCACATTTTTTTTAAATTTTACTTTCTATCATGTTAATTTCTGCCCTATTAACCACTTGCATTATTTAAAATAAATTTATGACAATATTTTTACATAATATTTTTATATTACAGTAGATAGTATGGGTACAGATACTGATACAGAAGAAAGTGAAACCGATTCAGAGAGTATGGATATAGATACAGATACAGAAGATACTGATACTAATTTAGAGAATATGGGTAAACAAGATCAACAAGAAAGCGAAATGCCAGTTGCATCAACTTCAGTCAAATCTCCTGTGACACAAGGTACCACATTTTTTTAAATTTTACTTTCTTTCATGTTAATTTCTGCCCCATTAACCACTTGCATTAATTAAAATAAATTTATGACAATATTTGTACATAATATTTTTATATTACAGTAGATAGTATGGGTACAGATACTGATACAGAAGAAAGTGAAACCGATTCAGAGAGTATGGATATAGATACAGATACAGAAGATACTGATACTAATTTAGAGAATATGGGTAAACAAGATCAACAAGAAAGCGAAACGCCTGTTGCAATTACTTCAGTCAAACCTGTGACACAAGGTACCACATTTTTTTTAAATTTTACTTTCTATCATGTTAATTTCTGCCCTATTAACCACTTGCATTATTTAAAATAAATTTATGACAATATTTTTACATAATAATTTTATATTACAGTAGAGAGTAAATACACGTCCCATACTGATACTGATACTTTCTATGTCACAGATACACATATTTTTCACTGCACGTATCCCGGTTGTGCAAGACATTTCAAAAGGGAAGTGTGGTGCTTTAGGCATGTAGATAAACATTTCCAAAATAATGTGTTTCCTACATGCAATAAAAATCTATCCAGCAAATCATCATTATCACGCCACGTACAAACGCACAAAGAAAAAAGAAATACATACACATGTGTTACATGCAACCGCACGTTCCATTACAAATCAGATTTAAATTACCATGTAAAGACACTTCATAGTGAAAAAACCTTATATAAATGCACAATGTGCGACAAAGAATATTCAACTAAAAAACTGTTAACCAACCATCATCAATTTGTACATTTACAAATAAAGAAATTTCGCTGCCCAGAATGTGGGTTGTTCTTTGGTCTGTCAATTGCATTGCATCGGCATAGAAAAAAGGTAATTTATTATTATTTACTTGAGTAACAAAGTATAACATTTAAATAAATTATTTTTTATAATAATTTCTGTTTCAGAACCATGTTGTGGAGAATTAATTTTTAAAAAATTAGGCATTTGATGACTAATACTACACAGGTTAACAAGAAAGCGAAACGCCAGTTCCAATAAAATTACAACGCATAAGACCAAAACTACCAAATTTCAAAACAAAACGTGAAAAACCAACTCATGGATATGTATAAAAAATCTTTAGAAGATACAGCCTATAAATACGAAAGAAACACAAGATTTAAAAACCAAAAAAACGATATTAAAATTGTAGCAACCCAATCTATAAGTCGTGGAAAAGTTATATACACCTTGTGTGGAATGACAGCTGCTATAAAACCAGAAGAAATAAAAGTATGTTTTGCCAAACTATTATTATTAAATAATAATAAACATTATATCAACAAGAAATCAAAACGCCTGTTGCAATTACTTCACTTGTGAGTTGTGGTGGTGGCTAAACGAGCGTTTAAGCCCTGTAATCCTGCACCAATATACCGTTTTCTGGGCAACTCGACCTCACCACCACTTTATGCAAATTGTAAGTATCCAAAATGCATTTCCCAAAAAGGGGACATCCTAACTAATCCAGAGATATGATTGGCTAAGTCGTAGTACAATATTTCTATTTTTAATGACTTATAAACCAATTCGTTTCTACCGGAGTAGTGCATATTACGTCTTCCCGATGCATATCATAGTAAACAAAATTACTAAAAATCCAAATTTGGTAGTACCGTTTTGAAAACGATATCCCTCGACTCTAAATGACTTACTCTATACCCCCAAACAGTTTTAAGTCCCCTGGTAAACGAATTGGACTTGTGGTGGTGGCTAAACGAGCGTTTAAGCCCTGTAATCCTGAAAATTATTTCTGTCAGGTCACACTGGTTTGCTAATGTTTACATGCATTTATGTAAACAATAAACTCACAACATACCACCTGCGATTGTTTACAGAACATAATTTTGACTTTTGCGCTCATATTTGAAATTTAGTATTTTATTATTTTATTAATTGAGTAATCAAATAAAATTTCCCGTCATTTTTGTTTCTAAAATGTATTCGGGAGGAAATAGATCTTGCTTGCTGTACTGGCACCAGCATTTTTTCCTCGAAAATTGAAGGAATCGAATTCGATAGATTTCCAAAGGTTCCTGTAAGGTAAGCAATATTAATTATTGGAAGTTAAATCAATAGGCACATTCTTCAAATACAATTTCATTTCTGTGCATCATATTTAATATTATACATATCTTTGTTTTAACCAAATTTAGGTGTGCTGTTAGGATTAAAAATGTTGTCAATACATTTGCCGTGTATTGAACCTTTAGTTCTGTACAAAAACCATAGAATATGTTCTTTACATTTTGAGGATAAATGTATACTAAAATGCTGAAAAGTCAGGGATCTCAAACGTTTTTGAAAGGTAAGCATCATTGTTTACCTGTATACCTAGTGTAATGTACATTATAAATTGTAATTGTTATTTTTAACTAGATAACATTGTAGATAGTGAATCATCAACCATAAGACCATACAAAATAGTGAAAAATGAATAACCTTACATAGACAAATTTTAATTGATGAGCCTCCATCTTCTTCAACACCACGTATGTTACAACTTAATTTAAATGTTTCTACTGTATTTGTCGATCAGCCTAATCCAATTATAATAATTAATAATCTATTATTCTTATTTTAGTTTCATTCAGTCTTGGTTCATCTATTGCTTCTATCTCGGTTGAAAAATCTTCACGTTAGTGTTTAAACACCAAACATTTTGTCTTCAGGAACACCTCGTTAACGGGTATTTCGGCAAAGCTTTTCCAATGCTCTATACAGTGTAACAGAATTAAAAAATCAACTAGAACCAGGGACGAAACCAAAACAAATTTTACGGTTTTGGTTTTGGTTTTTAAAACTCGGGTTTTTATACTAAACGGTTTTGTTCGACGGTTTTAATAACCGAAATAAAAGTCTTCAGTTTTGATGTCGATTTTTAAAACCAATTTTCAGTTACAAAAGGTTTTGGTTAACCGCTCATTTACAGGGTTTTTTATAAATAAAAAAAGTTAGTATTTATATTACAAAACCTTTTCATTTGAGTTTATACTTTTGTAACGACTAAATAATTTTTTCTCTTAGATACAAAGATTATAAATATCTAAGTGTATACGATACATTAAAAGAAAGATCTATAAGTAGTATTTTAGCAGATGCTAGAAAAGTAAGTAGTATAATAAATAATAATAGTATTAATATAGAATTGTAACGATTGTCGTCATCGGCATCGTACATTACTCCCTACGTTGAGCACGGCTTATATGCTGTGTGTTAGTAATGGCAAATGTGTATATACTATATACGTATACAAAATATATACAATATAATATATTATGCTAACGCGACGTTTAGTACGCGTCGTGTTAATAACCGAACGGGGCGACAGTGAGATAGACGACTAGAGAAGGCAGTCGATGGTGGCAGTCTACAAGATGATAGCAATTCCGGGTGCAGGTGGAAGTCGATTCGGACAAGCAACAAATAAAGCCAAGAGAGGACTCCGAGGACCCAATGGATATCGGCACCCACGACTCACCATAGCCCGATCGGTAATCCTCGTTTATATTATAAGATTTGTAACCATGTTGTAGTATTAATAATAACCGATACATATATATATAAACGTTGAGTACTTTGCTTCACATAAGGTAACCCTGATCCCTAGTAATAATATCACACACCTAGGTCGAGTCTCCGAGACCTCGTAAATATAAACAGAACGACACCAGATCGGTGAGAGCGATAGGTGAAGAGGAGACGTTGCAGAATATAAAAAGTAAATCATGATAATATAATATAGGTACCTAATCAAATATTGAATATATATTATAATGTAATACATTTACTAAAAGATAGCGAGATTTCTGAAGTTTAAAACTTTAAATAAAAAATATGAAATATCATAAAACGCAAATACGAAATAAATACAAATCGCGGCGGAAGTGCGAGCGGATATTAAAAGTATAACGGTAGCATTTACGTGTATGCATTTTATATTGACGGCTGTCGCGCACATCACGGACGAAGGTTCATAAAATAATAAACTATACGCCGACTAATTGAGTGGCCGGTGTGGCACTCACGTCGCACGCTCGCGGATAGCGAAAATATTTAACAGCGCACTCTGTCGGACATTGTATCAGTGGTGGTTTTTTTATTCTATTTTGACTGAGGCGACTACATTTTTACATATATTTTTCATTTATATATAAAAAATCAAAACACAAAATTATAATACATACAAACATTTGACATATTGAAAAGATTAGCCAGTAGCAGTGTTTATTAACCTTTTATTCCGGGGGTTATTATAATTTTTCAAGGGGGTACACCATAATACCTTATAGGAGTAAATAATGAAGGGAAGTAAAAATATCGTTTTAAGCTCAATTTATTGGTATTAGCACAGAACAATACAGATGCGACACTCTGCTTGGTGGCCGATCTCTGGTGGTTTAGAAGTGTTGTTGTGAACGATTTTTTTTTACAATAAACGATTTGTTGTTTGTTTACGTTTTGATACTATAACCTACAAATATAATACTACAACTAATAACACTATTAACTTACAATTTTTGCATAACGCGTTCAAAAATTATTTTTATTTTAATTATTATTAGTAATTATAATTATAAATAATAATTAAAATAATCATGGTTATGACGTGAGCTGCATCGTTTTGTTACAACAAAAGTGGACAGATACAATCCAAGGTTTCGTTTTTCAGGTTTCCGAAGAATGTTGATGAGTAAGTACAAAAAGTATTATTAATTTATATTATTCTTTATGTAGGTACCTAATATTATAGAATTGTTAACTTTTGAAGAAAAGTTTGTTATTGTGGTACTTGTGCGTATGTGGAAGTCAATAACGCACACGTACCATCGTTATTACTGGGTTATATATTTTATTATTGTATTCAGTATTTCCATATTACAGTATTTTTTATAAACATTTAAGTGCATTAAAATTATACAAGCTATATGGTATTATGTGATGTTTAAGGTGTAATCAATGGGCATCCTTAATTGGTCGGAATGACCTGGTAAATTGTAATGTTCAGTTTCAAAGAGTCTGTTCTGAACATTTTGAAGCTACATGTTTTACATCTGCGCATCAGTGGGACGACAGCAAGTGCGTCTTATCAGTGGTACTATGCCCTCAAAGAAGAAGCAAAACAACGAAGAGCTTGATACTGTCAATGATGAAACCGCAACTTCTGAGGGACAAGTATCTATGATGACTGTAACAGATGTTTGTGACGAAGAATGTTATAATAATGTTGAAATTCAAACTGATGTATCACAAATGGTTATTGAAAGTTGTTCAACTCCATTGTCACTTAAATACCAAAGTAACTTAAGTAGTTCAAATTTGTCTTTAGCATCAACAAGTAGCTCTTATTCAATGACTTCGACACAAACATCGTTACAGTTATCATCAGATACCCCACGAAAACGTAAGCTTAGGAAAAGTATGAAATATAAAGATGATCAGTATAAGGATTTACTTAAGCAATTCACTGAATTACAAAAATCTGTAGATAGAGCAAAACATCCCACAATTCAAGATTTCCAGGAGTTATGTGATACATTTTTAAGGCCTGGCATCGCTAAGTTTGTTAAATCACAACCTTCCTTAAATATAAAATCATCTAAAGGTTTCCGGTATTCTAATTCAGTGAAACAATTTACACTTAAAATTCATTTTCTTGGGCCTAAAGTATACCGTTTAATTAAAACAACTTTTAATTTACCAAGTTTAAGAACTTTACAAAGAGTCACTGAACGTTGGGAAATAAATCCTGGTTTTAGTGACTTGGTGTTCAAAGTGTTAACTTTAAAAGGTAGTACCATGTCTTCAAAAAGTAAAGAATGTGTTTTATGTGTAGATGAGATGTCTATTAAAGCTTTTCTTTGTTATAACACTGTTAAAGATCAAATTATTGGATTCCATAACACTGGCTCCATCAAAACACATGAGCTAGCTAAGTCTGTAATGGTAATTATGATTCGTGACTTGCATGATACTTGGAAGCTGCCTCTATGTTACTTTTTTGTTGCGTCTAATTGTTCTGGTTATGATTTGCAAAGTATAATTTTTAACTGTATTCAAAAATTATCCAGTATTTCTTTTAATGTTAAAGTAATGATTTCTGATTTGGGGTCTAATTTTAAAAAAATTGCTGATCAACAAGGTATTACACCAGAAACCCCTTATTTTAATGTATCAGGAAAAGAGATAGATTGTTTTTATGTTCGATCCTCCTCGTTTACTTAAAGCAACAAGAAATAACTTTTTCAACTATAAATTTGAATGTAATCATAAAATTGCAGAAAAAGTTCATTTAGAAAAGTTTTATTCAGCAGATAAGACCCGAAATATTCGTTTAGCACCTAAATTAACTGACATTCATCTTAATCTAAATTCATTTCAGAAAATGAAAATGAAATTTACTTCCCAAGTATTTAGCAAAACTGTAGCTGCTGGAATGGAAACTTGTATGTTGACTGGTGACTTATCAGCTGAAGCTATTCACACAATTGATTTTATTAATTCCATGGATAATATTTTTGATATATTCAATTCTCGACTAAATTCGTCTGAAATAAATATTGATAAAGAACCATCCAATTCCAAATGTTTTTGTCTACCTTTTACTGGTGCTGATTTTCAAGTAAAATTCTTAAAATCAATGTTTGAACATTTTAAGTGTTTAACTGTTAAACGTTATAACACAGTTAAAAATGAATGGGTAGTTATTAATAAAAGATTTAATTTAAAATTAATTAGTGGATGGTTAGTGTCAATAGCAGGTTTATTAAGGCTTTTTAAAAATCTACTAAAAGAACATCCTACAGAGGATTTAGTGCTATAACTGAATCAAGATTCTCTTGAAAACTTTTTGGAACTATGCGTATACAAAATGGAAATTGTATTAATCCAACTCCCATTCAATTCCAACGTACATTTAAAAAACTTTTTTCCTTAAATGTTTTTGAACACTCTGAAGGAGCTAATTGTATAGCTGATTTAGATGAAATTTTAACGACCATTAATGATACACCATCTGTTGATTTAGAAGCACTATTTCCAGAAAAAAATCCAATTGTGTTGAAAGCTTTACCTGTTGAGGGATCAAGTTATAAAATACTCCATCTACCTGAACAAAATGCTTTGGCCTATGTTTGTGGATATTTAATTAGTAAATGTATTGCAGTACATAATTGTGACACTTGTCTCCATTTTGGAAAGGCCACTACAAATTTAACAAGTGAAACGTTTTATTGTTTGTTAAAAAATTATGAACAAGATACTTCATCAGTTTTTGGTAAATTCATGATGCCTGACTCTAGTTTTTACCAATATGTTTTTACTCTGGAATCTATTTTTGATCAAAATTTTACTTCCTTTGCATCAAGACCAAATGTTGGTCAACAACTTCGTTCTCTTATGGACAATGTTTATTTGATTCATCCTTGTGAAAATTTCCCCAGAACCTATTAATTTATACCTAAGGTTTAAAATTTTCAGTACTCTAAATAGAACAAACAAAATTATTAAGGCATTAGGTACAGGTAGTCGAAGTAGAAAATTACAAATATTATCCAATATGTAAATTATATTAACTTGGTGTTATGATGGTGCTACGTGTTTTAAACATTCTCACATTTAAATATTGATCATTTATATTATTATTCATGAATGTAGGAAATTGTTATTTTGTGCTTTATAATAAAAAATATCTATATATATAAAAAATTTGTGTACATTTTGAATACATTTTATACCTCAAGATCCATCCACCATTCCGATTTCGATAAAAATTTCAGGGCCTATTAAGATTGATACGTACATGGTTTCTGTGAAGTTTTTACGCTGTGCCATAAGTGGTTCCGGAGTTATTGTCTCTAAGTGCACACCTGGCGACATAGCCAAAATCAACAACAAAATGTATGAAAAATAAAAAACAATTTAAATATTATTGAGTGTTTTATAATTACTAAGGAAACCAAAAAATAAATAAATAATAAAAAATAGAAAAAAAGGAGGGGTTCTTGAATGGTTTAGATTTACAATTGGACCAGGTAGGCCCAACCTGGGTATGTGCTCAAACAGGGATTTTGAGTTATACGATGGACACTTGTTTTTAAACTGTTGCTATTGGTTATAAGATAAATAATTAGTAGACATTTGCATTTATTATTTTATTGGTTGCCAAAGGTTAATCAGGTACAAGTATATATCAAATCGAATTTTTACACATATAGCCGCCCATCGGCGTTGTCTGCGATCCAACATAGTCGGATTCCTACCAGAGTGGCTGAGTTGCAACAAGTTACACACAAAAGAAGTTGAATAATCACAATTTTTTTAAGAGTTGTCATATTTTACGGGCAATAAAAGAAAGAAGGTAAATAATAAACATTTGATTTAAGAATTTCGTTTAGAGAAAGCAATAACTACACACGAGCGAAGCCGGTAATTATATACTTATAGTTTGTACATCTTTAGTTAATTTTACAACTTTATTTAAAACATAATTTATAATATAACTATTTATTATCATTTCCGTGGTATCATAATGGTATCAAGTATCGACTATTGAAATATTTGATATCAGCCGTCAGCTGATTTTCATATTTAACAAAATGGCAGTGCCCGTGAGCTCAAGGCCACGTCCCCACTTTTTTCCAATAACATTAGGAATTGTGAGAGTGTGATACCCCTGGTATTAGATAGATACATACAAATACATAAAATAATATTAGTAATATTATTAATGACTCCGTACTGAGTCTATGTCATATTATGTTATGTATCCAATCCATTCGAGTTCTTGATATTGAGTCGGAATGATATTGTTGGAGATCACATTGGAGTCGGATGCCCAGTACGCATTCCGTTAGGACGAGAGAGATTTGTGACAACCGGACCGGTTACACCGTACATTGGGTCAAAGACCTCTGAAGATACAAGTGTGTTGAAGACTTGGGAAAAGGAGTTGGTAAACCCTCTAGGGAAGAAGGCTTTTCAACTGTTACGCTGCATAGATTGGTTTGTTCCTATCGACAGTAACCTCAGCAAGAGTATTTCCAACATTTTAGAAACAATAACAGAGTTGGGGGGATTCTCCGGACAAAAAACGACACAACGGTGAGGTTGCCCTTTCCATAGATTCAGTGTATCTCGCCAAAGCTCTTGTGGTTTCTCTAGTATTTGTCCAAATATATTGAGATGGATTTACGTTACGGCTGAATCTTGGTACTTTGGGACATTCGAAAATATGGATTTCATGCATCAATCAGCCATGTTGTATGCACAGTGTTGCATAGCAGCAAGGGTAGACACAGACCGGAATTATTCTGTGTTTAACAAATTTGATTTCAAATGTAAGTCATGTATGAGAACAGTCCCTCACCTCACTCTATAGTCAAGGAGTGTGTTACGGGTGATCCGAGGACAATCGGTTAAACAGGTAACGAGAATGGCCGCCCCTGATGTTAAGATGTTGACATCATTCTCATTAGATGATATATCCATAGACTAGAGAGACATTTCGACCATATCTCACAGTCTGGTAAGTTATTCTTGCGGATTCAACCAGGCGTTTGGGTGGGGGGGAGCAGAGTTTCATTGAACAAGACCTGGACAAGAATGCTGCGCTTTTCCCCATAGGTCTGAGTCGCAAAGTATCCCCTAGAGAGTACATACATGGTTGGGTTGATGGATTGACGGTCGTTTCTTGTCATGTTAATACCCGAACGGGGCGACAGTGAGATAGACGACTAGAGAAGGCAGTCGATGGTGGCAGTCTACAAGATGATAGCAATTCCGGGTGCAGGTGGAAGTCGATTCGGACAAGCAACAAATAAAGCCAAGAGAGGACTCCGAGGACCCAATGGATATCGGCACCCACGACTCACCATAGCCCGATCGGTAATCCTCGTTTATATTATAAGATTTGTAACCATGTTGTAGTATTAATAATAACCGATACATATATATATATAAACGTTGAGTACTTTGCTTCACATAAGGTAACCCTGATCCCTAGTAATAATATTACACACCGAGGTCGAGGTCGAGGTCAGTGCCGCAATAACCGGGTGTGTTGCGTGTGTCAAACACACGGGCCCAGGGCCCCCCAACACATAATGGGGGGCCCAATAATAAAAATTTAAAAATATATAGAAAGAAATAAAACAAAATAATTTTGTAATAATAATAATAATTATTCATACAGATTGAACAATAGATCGGTTTTGTTATGTACACAACATTATCGTACATTATTATTATTATTATTATTATTATCATACGTTTCTTATGCGGCCTGTATAACTGAAATTAAAAATAGTTTGGTTGCAACTGATTAAAGCGCGTCATGCGAAGTAACGCGCATTTTGACTGGTTTAGTGTGTATGTTTACGCGTCTCAATTTATTATTGGTGTCTATTTTTGTTATGCGGGAATCGCCTTTCGTCATGCGGGAAAAACGAGACCGGGCTCGATTTTATATTGCACGTTCTAAAGACGGTATCTTCTACGGTCGTCGGTCGGTGTTTGTAGTCTGTCAACAAGATATATCCATCTTGTTTACATCTGTGAAAACTTAGTTGCGACTTGCGATATTGATTTGAATAATTAAATTTATAAAATAATAATTATATGATTGCCTACATAATTAACTTTTTTAATCGAATGCTCTGACGTCTGATACCTTCTACAATAAATATTATGGCACCGAAAGTTCTAAGTGGAGCAGCCAAAAGAAAAAAGAAACATCAACAACAGTGTAATATTTTAAAAACAAATAAGAAGATTAATAAATTTTTTGAATGCAGTCAGGTTAATGATGGTAAGTACAAAATTATTTTATGAATATAATATATTGTTGACCAATGACCATTAAGGTATTAAATTAGAGATGACTGAAATGTTGTTATTTAACCTATTTATTAACAACTTGACTGCCATAGTAGTATAGTACCTAATACCTATCATGGCCCATTAGATCTCACAGGATTTAAACTCTCTGCTACTAGTTTTTCAAAAAACTTTCTTTGATTTTTTAACTTCAAAAATGTCCACATGCAATGTTAGCACATAAATGTAGATTTTTTCATTGGCTTTTGTATTTATAATCCATGTGATTCCGTTAGGGTCTCATAGCACTGTAAATTAATATTTTGGTTGTGATCAAAATATATATTAATTAGGGGTTCCAGATGAAATCTCAAAACAATTCTTTACCTATTTAAAATATAACCATATGCATTTACAAATTTAACCATTAAAAATTAAAATCATGACTAAAGTTAAAAGTATTATAACAAACATTTTATTTCAATATTAACATCAATCAATGTGGTTTATAATAAAAAATATTATTATCAATATTAAAACATAAAAAAACAATGAGGATTATACCTATAACAATATTAAAATAATTGTAGATATATTGTTTGATATAGTCATATAGAATATTGGTATAGAAAAAGTTCGGTTATCAAGCAGTCACAGTTTTCAAAAAAAACTTTAGCAGCCAAATTCTTTTCAAATTCTATGATTAATCATTATACCTACTTAAGAGGACGCTACCCATGCATTTGTTGTTTCTGTCTTACACACGCATGACATAGCAAAATGTTGTTCACTAGTTTCAATAGTATGCTGTTAGTTTTGATACTAGAGGCAATTGACCTATTATCAAACTTTTAGGTAAGAACATTATCTGTGCTTAAGCGTTGGCTTTTATTCGATATTTTAATTTTCAAGCGAGATATAATGTTCTTACCTAAAAGTTTAGTTTAAGACGGAAACAACAAATGCATGGGTAGCGTCCTCTTAATATGTAATATAATAAATAAAACAATAATAACATATTTAATTTTGTTTTTATAGTTGTGGAGCGTGATGTAGAATTTAAAAGTGTTGGACAAATATCTGAAAATGATCTGAAAAGTATTTCAGATTCAAAACAAGATGGGCACGACATAAATAATACAACTGAGAATGAGAATAATAACTCTCCTGATGTTAGCACTTCTACAGGTATAGGTACACTAGCTCAAAATTTGATTTTTGAAATTTAAGCCATATTATGTTAATAGTATTTCAGTGTAGTAAAATATTTTTTAATATCTAATATTTTTAATTTTGAGAATCATTTCAAATTTTACGATTAATCATTATACTTTATATGTAATGTAATAAATAAAACAATAATAATATATTTAATTTTGTTTTTATAGTTGTGGAGTGTGATGTAGAATTTAAAAGTGCTGGACAAATATCTGAAAATGATCTGAAAAGTATTTCAGATTCAAAACAAGATGGACACGACATAAATAATACAACTGAGAATGAGAATAATAACTCTCCTGATGTTAGCACTTCTACAGGTATAGGTACACTAGCTCAAAATTAGATTTTTGAAATTTAAGCCATATTATGTTAATAGTATTTCAGTGTTGTAAAATATTTTTTAATACCTAATGTTTTTGATTTAAAAACTTCTGTTTTATTCTATACTATAATTAATATGTACACATTTTAATAGTTTTAATTTTGATTTTTTTTGTAAACACAAATTTATTATCTTTGTATATTTTATGCTTTATAAAAAAATTATAGTTTTGAATAGTATGCTGAATCTCCAAGATGATTTCCCTACAGACATAGCCAAATTTCCATGGACTATTGCTGATTCAAATTTAATAAGAAGTTTGCTATTATATGGACCCTGTAAGCCAGATACTAACTTTCCAGTAAACATTAATGGTAAACGTTTTTCATCCAGTTATTATTTTTTAACAACTAAATCTGGTACAAAAATTCCAAGAATTTGGCTATGTTATTCTTATAACTTAGACTGCGTGTATTGCGAATCATGTTGGCTGTTTGCTGATAGATCTTATAGCAAATTTAAGTGGGATTGGATATATGGTATTAATGATTGGAATCACTTGTCACAAAGTATTCAAAGACATGAATCATCTATTCAACATTTGGATGCTGCCAAAGTTCGGTCCATTTGGATTAAAAATGAAACCATTGACGCTGGTTTAGAAAAACAATATACTGACGAAGCAATGAAATGGAGGAATGTATTGAAAAGGTTGATAAAAATTATACTTTCCATAACAGCAGGAAATTGTGCTTTAAGAGGAAATGAAGGAAGTCTTAAAATTAAGAATGCCACCGAAGGAAACTTTTTAAGAACAGTTCGATTACTCGCAGAGTTTGATCCTATTCTAAATAGTATTTTACATGACGAAAATCAAAAAATTAAGTATCTAAGTGGGTCTGTTCAGAATGAGTTGTTAGACATTTTATCTACAGAGTTACGTCATTTAATTTGTAATAATATAAGATCTAGTAGTTTTTTTTCTGTTATATTAGATTCTACTCAAGACATAACCAAACAAGACCAAGTTAGTCTTGTAATTCGTTATACCACATTAGATTTTGAAAAGAAACAAATACAAATTAAAGAGTCATTTCTTGGTTTTTATTTACTATCCCATCATGGTGCAGCAAATTATGTGGAACTTTTACAAAATACTTTAATGAAATTGGATTTAAATATTATGAAATGTCGGGGTCAAGGGTACGATGGGGCAGCAGTGATGAGTGGTTCAATAACAGGTGTTCAAAAACGAATTTGTGATATTGTGCCCAACGCTACGTTTGTTCCTTGCTGTTCCCATAATATAAATTTAGTTTTATGTGATGCTGCTAAAAGTTCAAGGAAAATACAATCATTTTTTGATAGTGTGCAGACATTTATAATTTTTTTAGCTCAAGTTCACCAAGGTGGGCTCAGCTAGCCTTTGGTGAAGAGTACGGGATGAAAATAAATAAAATAACTTTAATAATGCTTTATTTTCATTAAAACATATGTTTGTTGATGTTTTGAAAGCTCTTTCTAATATCCAGCTTTCAAGTTCCAAAAAAGATGAAATAAATATGGCTACAACTTTAAAAAAAAAAATGGAAAATGCTGAATTTGTAATTATCCTATGTATATGGGAACCCATTTTAAAATCTTTACAAGTGGCCTCAAAGAGTATGCAATCAGTAAATTTAAGCTTACAAAGAGCATCAACACAATTAGAAAGTGCTATTTTAATTATAGAACAGTTGCGGAATCAATATGACCAAATATTAGAAGATTCAAGAAATTTGTGTATGAAGTGGAATATACCCTTCAAGTTAAGTGAAACACGTCAAAGATATGCTAAAAAATATTTTGATGAAGTAGACTGTGATCGCCGGCTTACTACAACTGATGATAATTTTAGAGTTACTATCTTTTACCCAGTTGTAGATACAGTACTATTACAGTTAAGAGTTAGATTTAAAGGAATGAAAACTGTGTGTGATGATTTTAATATATTAATGCCTGAAATATTAACGTCAATGGCTGATGAATTGATTGTTCAGTCATCATATGACTTTATTACCAAATATAAAGAAGATATCAGTTCTGACTTCACTCGTCAACTTATTATAATCAAGGGCTATTTATCTTCCAAATATCAAACCGATCATTTAATAAATATGTCAATTCATGATTTAGCTGATACTATTGTCAAGGAAGATTTGACATCAATATTTCCTGATGTATTTATTGGTATTATAATTTTTTTGACTATATCAGTGACATCTGCTTCAGCTGAGAGATCTTTTTCAAAGCTTAAACTTATCAAAAATTACTTAAGGAACTCAATCGGCCAAGAAAGACTTTCAAGTATAGCTTTGCTTAATATTGAAAAACAACAAACAAATGATATTAACATTGAAAATATAATAAACAATTTTGCTAACAAAAAAGCAAGAAAAATGAATTTTTTAAAGTAATGATATATTTATTTTTTTGTAAATAAATTACCTACATTTTTTAATTATGTTTACCTTATTTTGTATAAGTATTGATTATTGAGTAATAACTCAAAATTCAAAGTATGTTTTAAAATTTGGAAAAATTAATTTTACAATAGTGAATAAGTTAATTTTCAAGCGGGGGGGGGGGGCATCCATTTTATTTAGACGCGGGCCCAAAATTGTGTAGTTGCGGCACTGCTCCTAGACCTCGTAAATATAAACAGAACGACACCAGATCGGTGAGAGCGATAGGTGAAGAGGAGACGTTACAGTTGGTGGAGGCGCCGGGCATTTTGGAAGCCTTGAATACTGAGAGTTTGGCATTTTGGAAGCCTTTACTTGATCACCCTAATTGCAGTGTACGATCAGTCACAAACATGGCTTGGAATCCTATAATCAAAAAGAGGACACAAGGCTGGGTGAGGGAACTGGCTGAAAACCCAGCGGGATTGAGCATAGAGGGAGGTAGTAATATAGAGAATATCTTCAAACAAGAGGTTCGGGGAGGATTAATCCGGAGATCTGATCAAATAACTAATGAAATAATCAGGAGCTCTCTAGAATTATCTAGGGATTATGAGGATGAGATCTTGGCATTCTTGGAAGGAGTATCTCCCTGTTTCCCTCGTTTCCTATCAGGTTTTCTTGAGTCATCGGTAATTGGCATCTCTGACGGAGTCATCGGATTGATTTAAAATTCACGAACAATGCGGAATATCTTCAAGAGAAGTTTCTCTGAGTGTTCCACATAGTTCTACATTTTGAGTCTAAAGCACTTCGAAAGATTCCTCGAAACCAAGAGGCGATCAATCCAACTGGTTACGTTGTGTGGAGCAGCCCGGTCGCATATTAACATACTGTACATTGCTACACGACCACTGTTCTCTGATTGGCCGATTCAAATTTGCGCGGTTTTATTGAATAATAATTATTTTCAAAACTATGTGATATCAGATGCCACGGTTTTGCATAAAATATATTATTTAAAATTATAATGTTTATAATATTTATTTTTTGCAAATATAGGTACAACAATATGCAACACTAGAGTGGAGTTCAGTTTATAAATTAGGTACACATCTTATTACCTATGTCTTAACATTTTTGAAGCGTTATAAATTAATATTTAGTTTTTATTATAATAACAATTGTTATGTTATCACATTGCGTCAATGGGTTGTTGCTATTTATAATATTGGTTATATTATTAACCCTTCACTGCATATAAGGTCACCAGTGACCTGATCACTTTATCGGTCGTTATCTCAACAATCGATTAATATTTGTACTTCATCATGGTAGTGATGCATTATCAAATATATAAATATTTGTTTTTCAACAAGATTTTAAAGTCAAGGAGATTATATAATTAAAAATAATCATAATTGATAAATAATTTTAATGATAACACATGTTGCTGTGAATAGGTGACTTTGAAATTATGTTGGCAACATTTGTGTGATTGTATTGTTTAACAAAAATAATTTTACTGTTTAGGGACCACTTCTTAATCTATAAATAGTATTCGTTAAATTTTTAAGCTAATACTTTTTGTTTACACTGATTAGATTAAAGAGGTCATAAAATATGACCTTCCATGCAGCTTGTATTATACATATTGTATTGTATTGCATATCACATACTGCATTTTGTCGTGACTCGTGTCATATCCGTCCGTACCGTTGCCATCCAACGTGCGATTATTTATGACTCTACGTAAACAATTGTATTATAATTATTTAAATATTTTTAATTTAAAAAATGAACAAATTGACAGAACAAGATATTGAAAATCTTATTTATAACATTCCTGATATAAGTGAAGATGAATTTAGCGATGTAATGGGTGACGATGAGTTGTTTACATTTTTTATTGATCACGTAAGGACATTTTTTGATTTATGTATAAAGTATATTGTATCTAACTAATAATGGGGCGGTGGTAAACTCTCCCGATTGTATGGTAAACTCTCCCGGTTTTTAAAACTAGTACACTCTCCCGATGGTAAACTCTCCCGGGTCAAAATTATGTTTACCTGAAGAAAATGTGTAAACTCTCCCGGGTCAATTTTAAGTTTAC
Organism: Nasonovia ribisnigri; assembly: GCA_027563435.1. Classification (NCBI taxonomy): domain Eukaryota; kingdom Metazoa; phylum Arthropoda; class Insecta; order Hemiptera; family Aphididae; genus Nasonovia; species Nasonovia ribisnigri. The sequence goes on along the minus strand of JANEHU010004145.1, from coordinate 4,564 downwards.
CTGAAGCAAATGTGTAAATTCTCCCGGGCAACATTATGTTTACCTACTTAAAAGAAATGTGTAAACTGTCCCGAGTTGTTTAAAATGTTATTGCCACACTATTGGCTACACTGCAGATATTGTAATTATCATTTTAAATATTTATCATCGATTGTATTACTGTTAACCTGTATTTGTAATTTAAATATTTAATTACCGTTAACCTATTTTTAATTTAAATATTTAAAACGATATTGATTATAATAATGGCTCAACCAAGTTTTAAGTATGTTTTAAGTCAACGGGACAAAGAAGTGTTGATCATGTCCTCATTTATTTTCCATAAGCAATCAACACTATCATCAACTGGTGAAGTCAAATGGAAATGTAGTGTGAATAAATCCACAGCACTTATATAAATTATTGGTATGTAATTACTAAATTCAATTGTATGATTATTGATTAAGTTTTAGGTATATAGAAATTGCTAAACTATTATACATATTATAGTTATAAATAATATTCATACATACATTTTTTAGATAGGGAAGTTGTCTCAAGATCAAATTTAGAACACAATCACGTTTTTGACGAGCAAAAAGTTCAACGTTTATGTATAACGCAATCGGGAAAACGAAAAGCAATCGAAAATATATCTGATGCTCCACGGAAACTATTACGTAAAGTTTTGCAGGAAAGTAATAGTGATGCCATTGATACCAGTGACTTATTAATATTTAAAGAAATATGTATAATGCAAGACGTAAACTTTTTCCAGCATTACCCAAAAATATTCAAGAAATTCATGATATACTGAAAACGTTTAAAGTAGAAACTTCAAAAAATGAAATTTTTTGTTGTTAAATGACGAACATCATAATTTAAGAGGACGTCTCACCCGTAATATTTAGCGGTGAAATCAGGTCTGCGAAAAACAAACGAAACGCTATTAAAAAAAGGTTTTAGAGCAAAACTACCTATTATAAAATTTATAGAGCACAATATTTATAAGACAACCTCATCGGCGTTTTTTGAAATATGAATTATTAAAAAAGTAACAGTTGTTTAAAAAATGTAAAAAAAAATATTTTTGTGCCTTTTATAACGAACTGTATATTTAAAATAGAACAAAATCCCGATGAGGTTGTCTCCGAAATATTGTGCTCTATAAATTTCATAATAGGTATTTTTGCTCTAAAATCTTTTTTTAATGATGTTTTGTTTGTTTTCCGTAAACAAGTTCACGTTGTTCAATTTAATTTTTCATTGCCGTAATGTGCTGCCACCTGCCTGCCGCCGCGACGTCGGCCGCGATTTTCCCCCACTACCATAATTATCGTGCGGTGACGGTCGGTCGATGGTTATCGGACGCTTCCAGAAATAGACTAAACTAAATATAGTCAATATAGAATTCATGATAATTTTATACGACTGCTAATATAACTACATAGGTATATAAGTCATAATAATTATTATATGAAATGATTACTGACTACTAACAGCTGTATTTTCAGTAATTTGTACACAAATAAGACGTCGTATTCAATTTATTTTCGATTTACATACTACACAACCAACACAATCATTCCTCCTGGATAATTCGATGTAATCACATCATTTCTTCGAGATTTTCGTGTCATCGTGTTCAAATTATTTTTGTGATTTTTTTTTTTATAAATTATTTTCCATTTTTTAAACAATGGCAAATAAAGAAAATAAACAAAAACGGAAACGGTCATCTAAAAAAAAAATAACAAGTTCTCTTGCACTACGACGATGCAAACAAATAAAGTAAGTAAGACTTATGAATATTATATAAGTATTTTGTCCACGCGAATATTTATGTATCAACATTTATTAAATAAAAGTTAAAAAAGCGGATAAGTGGATGTCGCTGTGGGGGGTCTATTTTGTACGACGTATGAATGTAGTTCGTATACGAAAATTGGACATTTTTCGTATGAAATTTCAATTCGGTATTTTGTTCAATGATGAATATAAAATATTTTATGCATTTAATTGTCAATTTCAAGCTCCGATGTCATAGTAAACGATGAGGTCCACAGTAATATACCAAATAGAATTGTAGAACATGACGCAATGATTTATGAACAGAGTGGTTCTAGCACAGAATATGCAGACAGTAGTACAGCAAATTATACAGATGTTTACCAATCGATTGATAATGATTTCCAAAGTTGCGAGTATGATCACAATTTATATTATATCTACTATTTATTGTTTATTGTATATTGTATTAATTTCATGATAAATAATTTGTTTTTATAAGTATACAACAAATTAGTTCACCAATTTTGCCAAATTTATTACATGAAAGTAATTCAAGCAATGTTGAAAAAGATTTAAACCTTGATAACAATCGGTATGTTTAATATTATTTTTTATTATTTTTTATTTCAAATTTCAAAAAAAAAAATTATTTTAATAATTAAATATTAATATAAAAAATATATAAAAATTATTGCAGTACTGGTCGTAGAATTATTGATGTATTTTATATTTTTCAACAAATAAAAAACGATATTCACGATGGTGGATTTGGGTGCTCTTTTATGAACTCGGAGTTAGTCAAGGAGATTCGTAATGGATATTACTGTGAATGGTTATTTAAATGCTCAATGTGTAATATAACTACCAAAATCGAATCAGAAGAAACCGGAAGATATATTGAAGTGAATAAAGCAACTGTTACCGCTAGCATTGGAATTGGAATTGGTTACTCCCAACTTAACGAAATTTGTAAAATGCGCCAAACTACGTCATGTAAAATTACAGTCTTCAATAAATTATACAATTCATCTAGTAGTGCAAACGAACCAATATCATGCAAATATGGCAATAATATGGAACCTTTAGCTATCAAAAATTTTGAAAACAAAATTGGAGTGCAAGTACGTCGATGTGGCTTATATATTGACGAACAATATCCATATTTGGGAGCCTCTCCAGGTATATTACACGAACCTATTATTTAATGTGTTAACCTTTTAAATGTATATAAAATACAATAATCTATAAAATTTAAAAAGTATTCTACGATATTATTTCAAATATGTAATAAATTGCAGATGGGATTGTTGATGATAATACTATTTTAGAAGTTAAATGTCCATATGCAGCAAGAGACTGCCTAACTCTAAACGAGGCTATTGACACTAAAAAAGTAAGTGCCTAAATAAACTAGCTATTTTTAAGAAAGTGAATAGTTAAATGTATTGTCTTATGATAACTATTATTATACCTATTGCCTATATTACACTATTAGATCAACTTTTTAAAAATACAAGAAGACGGACAAGTTATTTTAAAACGCGACCATAGTTACTTTTATCAAATAACTGGGCAGTTAAAAATTACATCAAAAGTACTATGTTATTTTGTTGTGCATTCGCCAAACTGGACTCATATACAAAAAATCGAATATGATTCTCAGTTTTGGACTGAAAAAATGGAATGGAAATTAAAAAGGTAAGATTTAAAAAATTTTAAAATACTTATTTGCAAAGCTAACTGTATTGGTCATTACTCATTGTAATTGTTACTACATACCTATATTCCTAATTAAAAAGTAAAATAATTTGATTTCTTTTTTCAAAAATCCTATTACCTCCAATTAATTTGATAAGTACATAAAACTTAAAAATAATTTTATAATACATTGTAAAAAATACTAAACATAATATAAATTATACGAAATACTCACATACTTAACACATAATAAAAAATAATAATTATATTTGTTGTTAGATTTTATTGTGAATGCTTACTGCCAGAGATTGTCGACCCTCAGTACGGGAAACGGTGTTTAATAAGTGACATCATAGAACCTAACTATATACTAGAAGAAATACAAAAAGAAAAAAACAAGAAAAAAATTTAAAAAAAAAACGATTTTTCTAATTCTAATTAGAACTGACTATTTTATATGCATGTATACAGTATACTTGCAATATACAAGTATAAATAAACAGTTGCTGTATCATCTACGTAATTATTACTGGCATAAAAGGTTTTCTTGACAGGGGAGGCAATACCTTATATAGGAGGTCCAGACTCCAATCCCCCCTCCCCCGATTTGTAGGTATATTAATACAAAATATTGGGGAAGCGGAAAATTTCGCAGCGGAGGCAGCCTCCTTCCCCGTGCGCACGCTTATGATTACTGGTCTATTATATTTTACAATTACATATAGGTTAGTAGGTTACTAATAGGATAAATTGACATAATATCACCAAAAAAAGTAATAACGTAACACATTTACTTAAAGACGTGTTAAATAGTAAAGAGTTTATTATTTTACACGTATTTTAAAAAGTAATTAAGTTATATTAATAAATCGAATTATAACGTACCTATATTAATTAGAATACTCTATATATTGCTAAAACTATTTAAGGTAAGAAGAGTTTAAATTGGTAAATAGATGATCACTGTGAGCTAGGAGCGAGCGAGCCGCGTATTAGTACGTAAGAAATAAATTAGCATTTAGTGACAATCTACGCTACGGCTGCGGTGAACTATATTATTGTTATGATATGTTCTAATCGATTGTCCGTAAAAGAG
>JANEHU010004144.1:0-17877 GCA_027563435.1 Nasonovia ribisnigri | reverse complement strand
GTATATAAGTCATAATAATTATTATATGAAATGATTACTGACTACTAACAGCTGTATTTTCAGTAATTTGTACACAAATAAGACGTCGTATTCAATTTATTTTCGATTTACATACTACACAACCAACACAATCATTCCTCCTGGATAATTCGATGTAATCACATCATTTCTTCGAGATTTTCGTGTCATCGTGTTCAAATTATTTTTGTGATTTTTTTTTTATAAATTATTTTCCATTTTTTAAACAATGGCAAATAAAGAAAATAAACAAAAACGGAAACGGTCATCTAAAAAAAAATAACAAGTTCTCTTGCACTACGACGATGCAAACAAATAAAGTAAGTAAGACTTATGAATATTATATAAGTATTTTGTCCACGCGAATATTTATGTATCAACATTTATTAAATAAAAGTTAAAAAAGCGGATAAGTGGATGTCGCTGTGGGGGGTCTATTTTGTACGACGTATGAATGTAGTTCGTATACGAAAATTGGACATTTTTCGTATGAAATTTCAATTCGGTATTTTGTTCAATGATGAATATAAAATATTTTATGCATTTAATTGTCAATTTCAAGCTCCGATGTCATAGTAAACGATGAGGTCCACAGTAATATACCAAATAGAATTGTAGAACATGACGCAATGATTTATGAACAGAGTGGTTCTAGCACAGAATATGCAGACAGTAGTACAGCAAATTATACAGATGTTTACCAATCGATTGATAATGATTTCCAAAGTTGCGAGTATGATCACAATTTATATTATATCTACTATTTATTGTTTATTGTATATTGTATTAATTTCATGATAAATAATTTGTTTTTATAAGTATACAACAAATTAGTTCACCAATTTTGCCAAATTTATTACATGAAAGTAATTCAAGCAATGTTGAAAAAGATTTAAACCTTGATAACAATCGGTATGTTTAATATTATTTTTTATTATTTTTTATTTCAAATTTCAAAAAAAAAAATTATTTTAATAATTAAATATTAATATAAAAAATATATAAAAATTATTGCAGTACTGGTCGTAGAATTATTGATGTATTTTATATTTTTCAACAAATAAAAAACGATATTCACGATGGTGGATTTGGGTGCTCTTTTATGAACTCGGAGTTAGTCAAGGAGATTCGTAATGGATATTACTGTGAATGGTTATTTAAATGCTCAATGTGTAATATAACTACCAAAATCGAATCAGAAGAAACCGGAAGATATATTGAAGTGAATAAAGCAACTGTTACCGCTAGCATTGGAATTGGAATTGGTTACTCCCAACTTAACGAAATTTGTAAAATGCGCCAAACTACGTCATGTAAAATTACAGTCTTCAATAAATTATACAATTCATCTAGTAGTGCAAACGAACCAATATCATGCAAATATGGCAATAATATGGAACCTTTAGCTATCAAAAATTTTGAAAACAAAATTGGAGTGCAAGTACGTCGATGTGGCTTATATATTGACGAACAATATCCATATTTGGGAGCCTCTCCAGGTATATTACACGAACCTATTATTTAATGTGTTAACCTTTTAAATGTATATAAAATACAATAATCTATAAAATTTAAAAAGTATTCTACGATATTATTTCAAATATGTAATAAATTGCAGATGGGATTGTTGATGATAATACTATTTTAGAAGTTAAATGTCCATATGCAGCAAGAGACTGCCTAACTCTAAACGAGGCTATTGACACTAAAAAAGTAAGTGCCTAAATAAACTAGCTATTTTTAAGAAAGTGAATAGTTAAATGTATTGTCTTATGATAACTATTATTATACCTATTGCCTATATTACACTATTAGATCAACTTTTTAAAAATACAAGAAGACGGACAAGTTATTTTAAAACGCGACCATAGTTACTTTTATCAAATAACTGGGCAGTTAAAAATTACATCAAAAGTACTATGTTATTTTGTTGTGCATTCGCCAAACTGGACTCATATACAAAAAATCGAATATGATTCTCAGTTTTGGACTGAAAAAATGGAATGGAAATTAAAAAGGTAAGATTTAAAAAATTTTAAAATACTTATTTGCAAAGCTAACTGTATTGGTCATTACTCATTGTAATTGTTACTACATACCTATATTCCTAATTAAAAAGTAAAATAATTTGATTTCTTTTTTCAAAAATCCTATTACCTCCAATTAATTTGATAAGTACATAAAACTTAAAAATAATTTTATAATACATTGTAAAAAATACTAAACATAATATAAATTATACGAAATACTCACATACTTAACACATAATAAAAAATAATAATTATATTTGTTGTTAGATTTTATTGTGAATGCTTACTGCCAGAGATTGTCGACCCTCAGTACGGGAAACGGTGTTTAATAAGTGACATCATAGAACCTAACTATATACTAGAAGAAATACAAAAAGAAAAAAACAAGAAAAAAATTTAAAAAAAAAACGATTTTTCTAATTCTAATTAGAACTGACTATTTTATATGCATGTATACAGTATACTTGCAATATACAAGTATAAATAAACAGTTGCTGTATCATCTACGTAATTATTACTGGCATAAAAGGTTTTCTTGACAGGGGAGGCAATACCTTATATAGGAGGTCCAGACTCCAATCCCCCCTCCCCCGATTTGTAGGTATATTAATACAAAATATTGGGGAAGCGGAAAATTTCGCAGCGGAGGCAGCCTCCTTCCCCGTGCGCACGCTTATGATTACTGGTCTATTATATTTTACAATTACATATAGGTTAGTAGGTTACTAATAGGATAAATTGACATAATATCACCAAAAAAAGTAATAACGTAACACATTTACTTAAAGACGTGTTAAATAGTAAAGAGTTTATTATTTTACACGTATTTTAAAAAGTAATTAAGTTATATTAATAAATCGAATTATAACGTACCTATATTAATTAGAATACTCTATATATTGCTAAAACTATTTAAGGTAAGAAGAGTTTAAATTGGTAAATAGATGATCACTGTGAGCTAGGAGCGAGCGAGCCGCGTATTAGTACGTAAGAAATAAATTAGCATTTAGCGACAATCTACGCTACGGCTGCGGTGAACTATATTATTGTTATGATATGTTCTAATCGATTGTCCGTAAAAGAGTGATGTGCCTCTTCCGCGATTACGACGCGCGGACCCCGTCGCGTAGACCTAGGGGCGTGGTCATGGCCTGCCGCGACGGCGGCGATATGGCTAACAACGCCATCTCTTGAGCGTTGTATGTCTACAAGTTTCCGTGAGACGTCCTCTTAATTATATTTGCATGCTCTTCAAATTTAAATTGTTTAACAAATTCAGAAACTGGTTATTTAGATGGCACGTTTACATATTGCACAAAGTTTTTTAAACAATTGGTGACTTTACACGGATTTATAAATGGTCACTATATACCATTAATATTTTGCTTATTATCAGATAAATCTCCCTTATCTTATGAGCGAGTATTCAAGTTTTTAGTTGATAAATGTGCTAAAATGAATTTAATATTTTCTCCTAAAACGGTACCTAATAGTAGATCTAGAAAAGTCTATACATAATGCTGTTTTAAATGTTTGGCCTGAAACAAAAATAGAGTGTTGTAGATTTCACCTCACACAAGCATGGTACAGAAAAATTCAAGAGTTAGGCCTTTCTGTAGAATACAGAGATGACACTAGTGAAGTTGGAAAATGGCTGCATTATATTTTTGGATTAGTATTCATAGATCCAAATGAAGTTGGGAATGTTTATGTATTCACTTTAGCTGCAATAATGCCTCCACAAAACAAAAAATTAGAAACCTTTGCATCGTATTTAGTTAATACATATATTGATGAAGAAGCATCATATCCTCCAACAATGTGGGCCTCAGCATCATCATCAACTTCAAAAACTACAAACGCTTGTGAATCGTTCCATTCACATTTCAATTCATCTTTCTCTAGTATTCATCCATCTCTATTTATATTTATTAATGCCCTAACAGATTTTCAAAATGAAGTATACATAAAAATGCAAAGTTATAACAAACAAAAAATAAAAGACTATACAGACAAACAAATAGATACCTTAAGTTTTTTGAAATCAGTATGTTCCTATTATTACAAAAAATAGTATTTTGAATAAAATATTATAATTGACTTTTTTAATGAAATTTTATGAAATTTATTTTATTTTTTGTATTTTGACTATAATTATTGACCATGGAAGTTAAAGGCATTGATTTTTATTATTACTATTATATAGGTAACTGACTTTTTTAATGCAATTTTGATTTTTAATACAAACTGAAAGTTGATGTTCTACCATTTATTATAATACAGATGTGTTTTTTGCTTATACTGTTACTTTTATTTTATATTTTATGTATAATATTTAATCTTGATGATGATTTAAAAATAAATTTCTGCTGCCACATATTTTTTACTTTCCATTACATTATGCGGATACATTTTAATTGTCAATGTGGAAGAAGTTATTAAAAAAAAAAAAAAAGTTATATTGATAAGCAAAAAGTATGAAAGAAAATAAGTAAAAACAATTATACAATATTCTAACTTAAAAGAAAGTAAGTTTGCAAGGTGAGTACATATTTTATTTTTAATAACAATTACAAACGTAATTAAAAAATATAAATACAAATTAGAGACTAGACTACTATTTTATGGAGTCCGTAATCTGTACAAAACTTACTATTTTATAATGATAAATATTAAATACACAAATAATAAATGATATTGTGATAATAATGTATTATGATAACAGGCGACAGACTGAATTATTTTATATAGTGTTACCAACTGCGTAATACGAATAATGCCCATGCTCCACAAGTTATTGTAGACCCGGGAGAGTTTACATGTTCCCATCAGGTAGTACTGAAGTCGACCCGGGAGAGTTTACATGGTTCAATCAGGTAGTATTGGAGCAGACCCGGGAGAGTTTACATGTTTCAATCAGGTAGTATTAAAGCAGACCCGGGAGAGTTTACCATCGGGAGAGTTTACATGCTATTAAAATCGGGAGAGTTTACAATCGCCCTAATAATGTATTTTAGTACGATGATGAACCGGGGCCTGCTGACAATTTGATTCCAAACAGTCAACCTGATGATTCAAATGAAGTTTTCACTTTGCCAACTTATTACCGCGAGAATAGTCCGCCACCTTTAGAAATAGCTGACAATTTCACAAATGAACTTTTTAGCCAGTACAGTTTTGAAAATAATTCTGAGGAACAGTTGATAATTATTTACCATCAACATCAGATACAAATAATTCTAATATTTCTATGTCTAAAAAGTCAACATCTGATGCTAATAATTCTAATATTTCTGTGGCTAAACAAGCCTCAAAAAAAAAAACTAGAAATAATACATTTCAAACACGTAGTTCTCGCTCTAAAAAAAATATTTCTAAACCAAAAGAAAAACCGAATATAGTTTGGAAACGTGGTAATTTTGTGACGAATTCTGAACACATAAAATTTATTGGATCTGATTGTTTATCAAAAGAAATTTCAAATTTAACTTCGCCGATTGATTTTTTTCGTTATTTTTTTGACGAAAAATTAGTAGAACATATTTTAGAACAAACTAGAATTTTTCATGCACAGCAAAATCCTATAAAAGAAATCAATATTTATAAAACTGATATTGAACAGTACTTGGGTATAGTTATTATGATGTCAATAGTTCATATGCCAAATTCAAGAAGCTACTGGTCAGGAAACACCTATAATCATATTATTAGAAATTGCATGAGTGTGAATGTATTTGAAAATATAAAGAGATATATACACTTCAATGATAATGAATTTGACTTACCACGAGATGACCCCAATCGTGACAGATTATTTAAGCTAAGACCAATTATTTCTGCTCTTAAACAAAAATATATCAGTATTCCAATGGAAGAGTGTATTTCTTTAGATGAACAAATATGCCCTACAAAAGCTAGATCATAAATGAAACAATATTTACCTATGAATTCCCATAAATGGGGGTATAAATTATTTGTTCTTTGTGGGTCATCTGGATATGCATATGATTTTGAGTTTTATACTAGCAACGAAAATAATTCGTTTGAAAGATTATTTTATTCTGAACCAGATTTTGGATCCACGGGAAATGTCGTTGTCCGGTTGACAAGATCTATTCCAATAAATATGCATCACAAACTATACTTTGATAACTATTACACATCTATTCCCAGTAATGGCATTTTTAGAAAACCGTAAAATACACACAGTAGGAACTTTTCATGCAAATCGATTTTTTGGAGTTCCGATAGATGATAAATCTATGCTAAAAAAACCACGAGGTACGTCTGAAGAATTTATCACTGTATACGAAAATGTGCCTATAACAGCAGTCGGATGGAGAGACAATAAAGTCGTAAAAGTTGCATCAACATAATATGTAGGTGAAGTTCCAACTGATAAAGTTAAAAGACATGATCGAAAAACCAGAACTAATATTGAAGTTACAAGACCACAGTGTATAAATGTTTATAATAAGCATATGGGCGGCGTTGATATGATGGACTCGATGATTGGTCGTTACCGAATAAGTATAAGAACTAAAAAATGGTATATGAAATGCTTCTACCATTTACTTGATATGACACTGGTAAACTCTTGGTTAATTTATAAAAAACTACCTGGACATAAACTTACTTTGGCAAAATTTAAAGAAGAAGTTTCAGTTAGTCTTTGTCAACAATATAAAAAACCTACAAGAGAAAGACGTTCTTCTTTAGAAAATCAATTAATTAAAAAAAAAAAGAAAACCAACAGCTCATATACCAAACGTTGAAATAAGACTGGATGGACTAAATCACTGGCCTCATTGGAGTACAGAAAGGGAGTTACCCGTTTCCGCCATAGCCCTTTTCCGCCAAAAACGAAAAAGGTACGATTCCCGTTTCCGCCAAAAGACATTTCCGCAAAAGAAAGTTTGGAAACCAATGGTCTTAATTTTTAAGCAATATTATATGTTGTGGTATATATAAAATAAAATGTAAAATGTAGGTAATAGGTACAACAATATATACAGCGATAATCTTCGATAATTGTTGATAATCGTCGATAACGGAAGGAAGTATACACTGTATCATAGTTTATTTATAATTCGCACACAATAATTATCTGACAAATGTTAAATTCTTATATTTTGATTCAGTATCTGTTCTGTTCGTCAGTTTAACAACAGTTAATACGGTTTTTAAAATGGAATTTGTTGAAAGCAAAAGAGGTAAAAAGATGTTGATATTTGATGGTTTTAAATATGTTTTTGGTTATACGTCACAAACCTATGTAACTCGGTGGAGATGTTTCATTTAAAATTGTCCGGCCAATATTTTGGAAAAAGAAAAAGTAATACTTGAAACGAAAGGTACGTTTTCTATCTACGAGTAAAATAAATATATTCATTTAATTATTTATGAAAAAAAAAAAAAATGAAATTAATTAATTCTTTATTATATATGATTATTTTTATTCTTTATTATAGGTGATCATGGAGACAATTGTTCAGTCAAAAATTTAGATCGCCAAAAATTAGCAACGACATGTAAGCGGAAAGCTGTCGAAGATATTTGTCAAAGACCTAGAAAAATAATACTAGGTGAGATTCAACTATTAAACTTATACAAGTATAAAACATATTTAGTCAAAATTATTATTTTAACTGTTTTTCAGGAGAAATTAATGCTTTTGGAGTTGCCCCAACAATGACAACAAATGATATCTCTGCATTACGAAAATGTATGTACCGTGCTCGTCGTCAGTTTTTACCGACGAATCCAACATGTATAGCTGATATTCACAGTGCTGTAAGTTTAGTTAATACTTTGACGACTAATGATGAAGAATTTTTGCTAGTGAATGATGATATTTCTAATATAATAATATTTTCCTGCAATACCAATCTAAAAATGTTATGTAAATCCGAAATAATTTATGTGGACGGCACATTTTCATATTGTCCTTCATTATTTACCCAATTATTTACAATACATGGGTTAGTTAATACGTTTTATATACCTTTAGTTTTTTGTCTACTAAAAGATAAAAAGATTGAATCATATAAGGAAGCAATATTTCAAGTAGTGCAAAAATGTTTAAATTTAAATTTAATATTCAAAACACAGTCAATCACAATTGATTTTGAAATAGCTATTCACCAAGCTGTATTGTTAATATGGCCATCCGTAATAATAGTGGGTTGCCGATTTCATTTAATTCAGAGTTGGTATCGAAAAATACAACAATTAGGCTTAACCTTAGAGTATAAAAAAAATGATTGGTTAAAACACAGTTTTGGCTTAACATTTTTGGACCCTTCAGACAGTGGCGCAACTAGCGGGTAAGTTAGCAAAGTGAAACTTTGGGGCCCCCGATTTATCGGGGGCCCCCAGTCCCCAGAATAAAAATTTGTCTTTAGTTTTTTTTTCACATTTTATAATTATTATTTTTATTTCCGATACTTTATTCTAAACATCTACGTATAGGCGTATAGCTTAAAATGAGATGGTTATACTTATACTTATAATTATTACAGCCTATAGGTACTATTATTTTAATATTACACATTTATACTACGAGGTATTAATATTTAAAAATATTATAAAATCATGATCATGATTCATGGTTAATTAATAAATGCAGACCAAGAATAGTGTTCTAAATATCCAATAGAACTTCCTATAATTAATATAAATTCGTTTTCGTAAAATCGTAACTCTAATAATAAACTATTGGCGAAATCTGATGTGTGCCGGATTGGTCGGGTGGTGACGTGGGGGCCGGGGATGGTCACTATTTATAGTTATTCTTATTACTAAATTACTTATTAGTTACTACTTTACTAGTTAATAATAATACTCGTTGGCGATTCAGTATTTAATATTTTCGTTATCGTTATTTCGTTATTTCGTTCACTAATTGTTCAGTAATTGTTTAGTGAAAAGTGAACTCGTCTAAGTTTACAATGTTTACATAGACGCATAGACCTTCGTCTATTTAGTATTCGTAAGTTATTCTTCGGCCGTTGCGGTTTTGGACTAATAGTGTAGTGTGTAAATACAAAATAATAACGGTTTTGACAACAATTATTATGTCGTCGAGACAGTATCCTAGTGGCTCATCTAAAAGAAAAATGAAATTAAAAAGGGAAGAACAAGTGAATAAGTATAGAGGTAGTCTTGATAGTTTTGTAAAAAAGAAATCATTGAACTAAGGTAAGTCCATTAATCTAATTTATTTTTTTTTTATGTTTATTAAATTTAATTTAATGCCTACACATTTTATACGTTTATCTAGAAAAGATGTAAATATGAGTGTTAATGTTAGCAATAATGATGATGATATTAATTATGAATTTAACATATTAGAAAAAGAAGGTATTTTTTTTTTTTATTACTTTTATTTGTTTGTTATAGAGATTAATTTAATGTCTATACGTATTATACATTTCTATAGAATCTGCTGTTCTTCCAAAAAGTGCCAATAGTGATACTGATTTTAATTTATCTAAAAAAGATGTAAATATGAGTGTTGATTTTAGCAATGATGATAATGATGATGTTAATTATGAATTTAACATAATAGAAAAATAAGGTATTTCTTCTTTTTATTACTTTTATTTGTTTGTTACCTATGGAGTTTATATCAATATTGGTTTGGATCACTATTAAAGATAAATTAATAGTACCTATACCTTTAATTGGTTGGACTCTATTGTTTTAATTATGTTATAGTATCTTATATCATTAATTAATGGATATCTCATTTTTAATTTTCATACTGAGTAAAAGCCCTATTATTATTTACTTCCTTAAATGTATCAAATGGATTTATATGTAATAAAACTTATAAAACCAATAGTGATACTACTGATACTATTTCTAGTTATAAATATAATACATTAGTACATTACAGTCATCAGGTAAAATAATATGTTAATATAAATCATGTGTTTTTTATTATTACTTTATAATTTGTTTTTAGTTTTAAACTTGTCAATTGTTTTACATCTTTGCTAGGATTCAACATTCATCATGAATATCCGACTGATAGATTTTATTTTGAAGAAAATATTCAGAACATTGCTATTAAGAAGTGTATCATGTCATATGGACCATGTTGACCTAAAATTGTATTTCCTATTACAAAAAGAGAAGATGGCTCATCTTATCATTTTTCTTCTTATTATTATGAACAAACCTTAAAATCTGGTGTAATAGTGCCGAGACTTTGGCTATGTTATTCAGTTGGTTTGGATTGCGTATATTGTGAGACATGTTGGCTCTTTGCTAATCGCCATCATTCATATTTTCAAAAAGCTTGGATCAATGGTGTAAATGACTGGCCAAATTTAACTAATAAAATAACTATCCATGAAAAGTCATTGCAACATATTGAAGCAAGTAAAACTCGTGCCTTATGGAAACAAAATGAAACAATTGACAAAATATCTGAACGACAATACTCAGAGGAGGCCTTGTTTTGGAGAAATGTATTAGAAAGAATAATTAAAATAATTCTTTTTTTAACTGCTGGTAACACAGCACTAAGAGGCCATGAACACAAACAAAAATGTAATTCAGAGCATTTTGATGGCGAAGGTACTAACTAAATAATATTATATATACCTACCAACTAATTACAATAAAATATTTTTTATTTTTATTTCTTAGGTAATTTTATGCGTTCAGTACGTTTGTTAGCTGAATATGACCCTATTATTAATCAACTTCTAAATCAGGGGTGTCCAACCCGCGGCCCGCGGGCCGCATGCGGCCCTTGGTAGATTTTGATGCGGCCCTCACTTAAATTTAAAAACCGTGAATTAATTGTATATAATATATTAATA
The DNA here is from genome assembly GCA_027563435.1 of Nasonovia ribisnigri. Classification (NCBI taxonomy): domain Eukaryota; kingdom Metazoa; phylum Arthropoda; class Insecta; order Hemiptera; family Aphididae; genus Nasonovia; species Nasonovia ribisnigri. Next base: position 6,995 of record JANEHU010004144.1, on the reverse strand, counting down.
TTACGAGAACAAATTTATTTTATGAATATAAAATTATAAAACATCAAAAAAACTGTAAGGGCCGATGCACACGTCCATATTTTTACCGTTGCGGCATCTTATCTTTTATTACATTTTATAATAATTTATTACAATTTTATAAATTATATCTACCCAAAGGAACATATCCAGTCCTTCATGACCATGCCTTATTCATGTTCTCGCTTTTCGGCAGTACCTACATTTGCGAACAATTGTTTTCAAGAATGAAAAACACAAAGAGTAAGAATCGGTCCACTATATCAGACAAGCATCTTGAAAGTTGTTTAAGGATTGCCACAACTTCGATCGATCCAGATATTGATTTATTACTTTCACAAAAAAATCAATTTCAAATTTCACATTAAATAACTTTTTTAAACTAAAACTTATACTAAATAATACTAAATACTAAATAAATATTTTTTTCTGTGTACCTACCTACTTATAATTAAATATTAATACTTGTAAAAATATTTCTGCTTATTATTCACTATTGTAAAATTATAAAAAAATATATTGTTGTATTATAAAATATAATTAAATCATTAAATTTGAATGTATTATTATTAAAAAAAAATTATGTGGCCCACAACAACTTCTACCTATATGATGTGGCCCAGTCTTCACAAAAGGTTGGACACCCCTGTTCTAAATGATGAAAAAAAAAAGGTGAAATACTTCAGTTGGAAGGTACAGAATGAAGTGATTGAATTACTTGCTACAAATATTCGAAATCATATTTGTGATGAAATAAGAAATTCACAATGTTTTTCAATAACTATGGATTCCACTCAAGATATTGTAAAACTAGATCAAGTTAGTGTTGTAATACGGTATGAAGTAATAAATTATGATGATCTTGATATCAGTATTAAAGAATCATTTTTGGGATTTTTTAAAATTGATAAACATGGAGCTCAAGACTATGAAGAATTAATTAGTGAAATCCTAATTATGTTCAAAATAGACATCAATAAATGTAGAGGACAGGGCTATGACGGGGCTTCAGTTATGAGTGGAGTATATAGTGGAGTCCAAAAACGTATAAAGGATAAGGTCCCCAATGCGTCATATGTTCATTGCTGTGCCCACAACTTAAATTTAGTTATATCAGATGCTGCCAAAAGTTCACCAAAAGTGGCATCGTTTTTTGATACCATACAAGCTATTTATAATTTTTTTAGTGGAAGCGCACCAAGATGGGCAATATTAGCTTTTGGTGATGATCAATCAAAAAGAATTAAAACTAAAGTTTTAAAAAAATTATGTCCAACACGATGGGAATCAAGACATGAATCTCTCTATGCATTGAAGTCAAGGTTTATTGATGTACTAAAAGCATTAACCAATATGTCTTTGACTAGTACAAAAACAGAAGAAAGAAATATTAGTTTATCTTTAAAAAAAAAATTAGAATCTGTTGAATTTGTCTTATTATTATGTTTATGGGAGCATATTTTAAGACCATTACACGTTGTATCAAAGATACTTCAGAATCCACATACAAATTTACATAGTGCTTGTAGAAATTTAAAAAATGCTAAAGAAGTTATACAAAATTTAAGAAATGACTATGAAATAACTATTTTCTCGGAATGCAAACACTTATGTGTCAAATGGGGAATTTCAATGAACTTTCATGTGAGGCGGCAAAAATTTGCTGTAAAGCATTTCGATGAAGTAGAAGGAGATCGTCGACTCAGTATATCTGATGAAAATTTCCGTGTTAAAATAGTTTTACCTGTAATTGACATGGTACTATTTCAACTAAATTTAAGATTTGAAGGACTAAGAAAGGTGACTGAGAATTTTGATTTTTTATTTCCAACTTCACTAATTGCATTAAGTGATAATGATTTGGCTAAAGCATCAATGGATTTTTTTCAATTATATCAGTCTGATATTTCATCAGACTTTACTAGACAACTATTATGTATTAAAGATCAACTTATTCCACAAAAAATCAAATCCATTAAAGAACTTACTTTATATATAATAAAAAACAATTTATGTACAACTTTCTTTGATGTTCTAAGTGCTTGTATAATTTATTTAACTTTACCAGTTACAGTAGCATCGGCAGAAAGATCTTTTTCAAAACTGAAACTGATAAAAAACTATCTGCGAAATAATATGTGTCAAGATCGCCTATCTAATATTGCTGTATTGATTATAGAAAAAGATGTTGCTGCAAAAATTAAGTTGGATCATGTAATAAATACATTTGCAAACTCTAAAGCTAGGAAAGATTTTACAATTTCTGATTAAAAAAAGATGATAAATCTAAAAATATCTAATTAACATAAGTTTTTTGTACATACTTTTTTGATTATTCGTGTATGATCATAAATCTGTAAAATACTTAAACAAATTTGTCTTTTTTGAATCAAAAATTACAGAGCAGTAAGACTCAAGAATATAAATTTAATATTTATCAATACCATGCTGATTTTAAATGAGTTATAATTTTTTTATAGTTTAGATCTTTAGTAGGTACCTACGTTTTTATTATTTGTTTCTAGGAAAAAGTTTGTATGTCAGCATAGCTCCTTTCGTAAAGTTTCCAGAAAATAAAATAAAAAAGGGAACTCAAAAAATGCTAACTGTTTACTGTTTAGCTTATGTAACATATATGGTAAAATTAGATACTCATTCTACACGAAAAGTTGATCCCTATATTAAGGTTTGGTTATTTGTATATTTTTCTTATTACTTATTTAAATACATTATTAAGATACTCACCACCTTGATAAGTACTTATAATTATAATTCTCTTGTTTGAAAATTTTACTTACATAGGTATTATTTAATTAAATACATTTAGTAAAATTAATTTTCAGGATGGGTTATATGGTGTTATAAGAATTAAAAATAAACATAACCATAGCATTGACACTGCTGAAACTTTACGCTTTTTACCAGCAGATAAGATACTTAAAAATACCTTTTTCGAGTATTTTAACGATAATATGGGTATAACTGATGCAATTAATTGTCATGAGCGCATTTTAGAACTAAAAGAAAATTTTTCACTGGAAGTCTTGGCTAATGGATCTATTAATCCAACTTATAGAACTGTCCAAAATTGGCACAATGAATGGAGGTTGGAAAATTTAGGTCCACGGTCTGGATCAGGTTTGATTGAGGTAATTTTTTGTAATTTTATACATATTTCATTAGTACCACTGTAACAGTGACCTCTAATCGCTATTGCGAGATGCTTGAACATTTTCTTCGGCCAAAATTGAACGACTTTTTTCACGAGTATGGACAACAAAATGTTTGGTTTCAACAAGATGGTGCAACAGCACACACAGCTCGTCATTCACTCAGCATTCTGCGAGAAATGTTTCCTGGGCATATTGTGTCCTTGCGAGGTGACATTGGGTGGCCGCCACGTTCACCGGATTTGAACCCATGCGATTTTTTTCTCTGGGGATATCTTAAAGCCCAAGTGTACCAACATCGGCCACAAACTTTGGAAGCTCTGAAGGAGGTAATAACCCAGGAAATTGCTGCTATCCCGCTCGAAATGACCCGTAGAGTCATAGAAAATTACCGTGAAAGGCTCAATCATCAGTGTATCGAGAATGAGGGCCGCCATTTAAGTGATATAATTTTAAAAAAAAAATGAATATAAAATGGCATTATATGTACAATTTATAAATAAAATTTTTTTTTGATATTTGACTTGGTGTGGTTTTTATTAGTTTCCTTAATCAGGGAGTTCTTTTTGCCGCACCCTGTATTTAGATATTTATGTTATTGTTATATTATAGGTATTGTATACTATTATAATAATATATTTTTTATGAAATATCATAAAACGCAAATACGAAATAAATACAAATCGCGGCGGAAATGTGTGCGGATATTAAAAGTATAACGGTAGCATTTACGTGTATGCATTTTATATTGACGGCTGTCGTGCACATCACGGACGAAGGTTCATAAAATAATAAACTATACGCCGACTAATTGAGTGGCAGGTGTGGCACTCACGTCGCACGCTCGCGGATAGCGAAAATATTTAACAGCGCACTCTGTCGGACATTGTATCAGTGGTGGTTTTTTTATTCTATTTTGACTGAGGCGACTACATTTTTACATATATTTTTCATTTATATATAAAAAATCAAAACACAAAATTATAATACATACAAACATTTGACATATTGAAAAGATTAGCCAGTAGCAGTGTTTATTAACCTTTTATTCCGGGGGTTATTGTAATTTTTCAAGGGGGTACACCATTGTTGTGCTCGTACGGGTTGTTCCGTTTGAACGTTGTTTTTTCGGTAGTGTGAGGGTTCAATTTTTGGAGAGAGTACAACAAAACAGTTTTAAAGATTTATGTACTAATATAATTTTATTGTGAATCGAATTATATAATTAACTGTATAATTTATTATTGATCGTCAACACGACGTACAGGTTTAAAAGAGCTAAGACGACTGACTCTACGGTTCCCAGGTTCCCTAGTGGGTGCCGTGTAGCTACAATATTCCGGGAGTCGCCCACACATTAGGCGTTACCCGTAGACTACAATAATATACTCTTATGTTCTAATACAACAGGCTAATACTATATACTAATAACTAATGCGTTCATAACACCCCCCGGGTTAGACGGAAGATCATGACCCTATGTAGATACAAATAATCAAACCAATATTTGCTGTTATTGATTTGTTAGTTGTATTGCTCTGGGTGACAACTTCATTTTCCTCATAGTTTTCAAAAATAGACTCCGAAGGTAGTACATTTTTTACAAAAAGGGTTTTATGAATGTATCGAGATGTTTGGTACAAAGTCTGAATCCATATCAGAGTACATAGTTCTGAATGGTATCATATGATAACCTGCAGATGAAGCGGAACATTGTTCACTAAGAGATATAATTCCTGTACCATAATTTTGTTTAATAATTTGATTATAATTTAAACAGGTAATAATTAAATTTTGTTGATTCACTGTATATAACCATGAATTTGCCGACATTAACTTATGGAAAATACCGTGTTTGATTGACGTGTAACTTACAAACATTTTCAATGGTTGCTAATTTTGCATTAATAATTAAATTGATTTCGCAATCATCTGATGTTGTCACCCTCTGAGTTACAAGATTTTTACATAGGTACTTTAAAATGCTTTGTGTCGTAGCACTTACTAAATTCGTTTTGATCTAAGTTAACATAATACTCTTGATCAATTGTTAAAGCTAAATACTTAATCCTCGGTTTAATGAACATATAAATATTGTTTTCCATTAATATTGGGTTAGGTATAATATTATATAAATTGTATAAAGTACTAGAAACAATTGGAACAGTATTAATAAACATAATTATATCATTATTTCTAACAATAGTTGATGCATAATTTTAAAAATTTCTGACATATCCGATAGGTCTAGTTTTACCGGGATGTCTAAATTAGATGGAAGGTTTAATTTAATTGTTTTCATTTCTTCTAATAATTGAGCTGAGGATATTACTAATGGGTGTAGTTTTCCCTGAATAGCAAAATGTAGGATTTGATTTATTCTCATTAATTCCAAAGAGTATCGGTTATAAATTGTTTCTAAATTTAAAATTTGGTTTTTAATTATTTTGTTCATATTCTCATCGTTAAAGTTTTCCGTGTCGGAAGTAATATAATGACGAATCTTTCTAATATTATTTGAAACTTCTGTTGTTGCTTCTATTGTTTTTTTATCGAGCAATATCGCTTTTTTCGTACTTGCAGGAGTGATCATCATTTTATTTCCTACTATGTTTTGAGAATTTCTACCGTTTTTTATCATATTTTTTATATTTGAGTACCATTTGGTAATATCATTTAAACTAATTGTCCCAAACAATGTATAGATTATGTCCCCTAAATTTTTGGATAACTGTCGTTTATTTCTTAAATTATTTTGTCCTTCAATTAATTTAAAAATGTTATAAGTATCCGATTCAAATTCATTTAAAATTTTTTCTGAGTCAGACTTAAAATTTAAACAAATGTCATTTGTATGGAATTCTTTGTTAAAACAAAAAAAATTACAATTATTTTCAAAACTTTTAGCAGTTTCATCACAAATTGATGAAGTTTCTTCTTGTAAACTTTTAATTTTTAGGTAATGTGTATAATAGATTGAAATATTTAAATATACTGTGATCTCCCAATTAGCTGCAACTGTGCGCATGTCGGAGATGAAATCAAAATAAATCCCTGATGATTCTTTGGTCTGTGAAATATTATATAAAGAGTCTGCTTTTATAAAGCGTCCGAATGCACAAAGTGCTCTGAAACAATTAATATAAGTAATATTTTAGATCCTTTAATTTTATACTGTGATGAGATAATAAGTTTTGACATATTTTATTCGATTATTATTTATATTATGAGTTAAAAATTTTTAATTCGTTTTAGTGTATTACCACTTTTTTACGTCCTCGTTGTATGGATACGTTTTCATTATCATGAAGAGCGATAACTGAATAGGGCCCCATCCATTTGGGTTTTAGCTTTCCCTTTGGTTTGTTATCTTTCACAAGAACTCTATCACCATTATTAACGTTAATTTCATGATGCATTTTATCATATGATAATTTTGATTTTTGTTTCTTCTCAATTAGCTTATCTCGTGCTATTTTGTGTGACTCTTGAAATCGTTTCCTTATTTCAAAATTATAATCTTCGTAGTTGTATTTTGGTTGTGGCATCCTACATAGAGAGTGTGGCACCTCTAACTGTCTACCATAAACAAGTTCATAGGCCTGAAATCCCGTTGTACAATGAACTGAGCTATTATATACAAACATGGAATATGGTAAGTATTGATCCCAATTCTGTTTTTTTTCATCGACAAAATGTCTTAAATATTCCGCTAATATGCGGTGCGATCTTTCTAACGCACCATTTGACTGCGGGTGATAAGCTGTAGTTTTAATTTTATCTATTTGAAGAAGCTTACAGCATGCT
>JANEHU010004141.1:0-12949 GCA_027563435.1 Nasonovia ribisnigri | reverse complement strand
AATACAAAAATTAATATTCTTATCTCAGCCCTATTTTGAGTAGACTAACTTCTTTATATGCATACACTGAACCTTGTGTTCAATTTGTAGACCTGGGCTATGAATATTAAAATTAATAAATCAGAAAATTATATTTAAATTGATGAAACTTAAATAATTAAAATTTAAAAAAATGAAAATCTTTTATAAAATTAATTTCTTTTGAATGTATTACTTATGTATTTACACACAAGTTGTACAAGTCTATTGTAAAGCTTGTGCTATTTTTTTGAGGGTTTGCTATGAAAAATGAAATATTTATAAATTTAAAGCATAAAATGACTTACAAAATTTTACAATTGTTCAGCGAATAATAAATACAAAAATTAATATTCTTATCCCAGCCCTATTTTGAGTAGACTAACTTCTTTATATGCATACACTGAACCTTGTGTTCAATTTGTAGACCTGAGCTATGAATATTAAAATTAATAAATCAGAAAACAATATTTAAATTGATGAAACTTAAATAATTCAAATTTAAAAAAATGAAAATCTTTTATAAAATTAATTCCTTTGAATGTATTACTTATGTTTTTACACACAAGTTGTACAAGTCCATTGTAAAGCTTGTGCTAATTTGTTTGTTGGTTTGCTATGAAAAATGAAATATTTATAAATTTAAAGCATAAAATGTCTTACAAAATTTTACAATTGTTCAGCGAATAATAAATACAAAAATTAATATTCTTATCTCAGCCCTATTTTGAGTAGACTAACTTCTTTATATGCATACACTGAACCTTGTGTTCAATTTGTAGACCTGAGCTATGAATATTAAAATTAATAAATCAGAAAACAATATTTAAATTGATGAAACTTAAATAATTCAAATTTAAAAAAATGAAAATCTTTTATAAAATTAATTCCTTTGAATGTATTACTTATGTTTTTACACACAAGTTGTACAAGTCTATTGTAAAGCTTGTGCAATTTTTTTGAGGGTTTGCTATGAAAAATGAAATATTTATAAATTTAAAGCATAAAATGACTTACAAAATTTTACAATTGTTCAGCGAATAATAAATACAAAAATTAATATTCTTATCTCAGCTCTATTTTGAGTAGACTTACTTCTTTATATGCATACACTGAACCTTGTGTTCAATTTGTAGACCTGGGCTATGAATGATAAAATATTTATACATTTACATGTAAAGTACTCATAACCATTATAAAAAAAAGCTCTTAAAAATATTAAATAAAAAACCCTCCAAGGTAGAACCACGGCTCCTGATCAATTTAAAAATGTTAAAAAAATTCAAAACTGACGCTTATTGGCCGTGCTTAAACTTTTTACTTGCTTGAAAATAACAGAACGCGCATCGCCGTTATAAATATTTTTTTTCATCCGATCTATTCGCCCAGATAAGCTCATTGAATTATTCACGTATGCTATATCCACAGATTCGTAAGAAAAAGGAAATTCGCAGTGATATCGAACGTGAAAATTGCTTTAATTCCCAGGGCGTAACGACGATAATAATGGCGTGCCTTCGTGCAGATCTGGTCAATGAGTTATCACCGCCGCCCGGCTAATCATATTTCTGCCGTGATTGTACGCATGCGTGAGCGTGTGTGATTTCAGTCGTGATAGTGCGTGGAGGCTGTTTGTGAAGCATTGTTAACAGTTACACTTGTCGTGGTCTGTTACGTAGCGTTCCCGAGTTTTTCTTAGTTTTCTGTGGTGTTTTTGTGTTTGTTTTTTGCGTTCTATGTACCAAAAGATTCGTTTCGAGTAGACGCTTACGTCAATGTATTGAACGTGAAAATCGCTTAAGTTCGTGAATATTAAGGTCGTTCTTGAGTAGTGCGTCGTTAAAAAAACCGTGAACAGACCGGTGACGATTTTGAGTCGGTCTGTATAAGCCTTAGGGCGAAAATCGTTGCATTGCTGTCGGCCATTAGGTAAGGGGTTAGGTTTGGTTAATTGTTAGCATAATCTTACAACCTTACACCGAATAATAAATACAAAAATTAATATTCTTATCTCAGCCCTATTTTGAGTAGACTAACTTCTTTATATGCATACACTGAACCTTGTGTTCAATTTGTAGACCTGAGCTATGAATATTAAAATTAATAAATCAGAAAACAATATTTAAATTGATGAAACTTAAATAATTCAAATTTAAAAAAATGAAAATCTTTTATAAAATTAATTCCTTTGAATGTATTACTTATGTTTTTACACACAAGTTGTACAAGTCCATTGTAAAGCTTGTGCTAATTTGTTTGTTGGTTTGCTATGAAAAATGAAATATTTATAAATTTAAAGCATAAAATGTCTTACAAAATTTTACAATTGTTCAGCGAATAATAAATACAAAAATTAATATTCTTATCTCAGCCCTATTTTGAGTAGACTAACTTCTTTATATGCATACACTGAACCTTGTGTTCAATTTGTAGACCTGAGCTATGAATATTAAAATTAATAAATCAGAAAACAATATTTAAATTGATGAAACTTAAATAATTCAAATTTAAAAAAATGAAAATCTTTTATAAAATTAATTCCTTTGAATGTATTACTTATGTTTTTACACACAAGTTGTACAAGTCTATTGTAAAGCTTGTGCAATTTTTTTGAGGGTTTGCTATGAAAAATGAAATATTTATAAATTTAAAGCATAAAATGACTTACAAAATTTTACAATTGTTCAGCGTATAATAAATACAAAAATTAATATTCTTATCTCAGCTCTATTTTGAGTAGACTTACTTCTTTATATGCATACACTGAACCTTGTGTTCAATTTGTAGACCTGGGCTATGAATGATAAAATATTTATACATTTACATGTAAAGTACTCATAACCATTATAGCTCTTAAAAATATTAAATAAAAAACCCTCCAAGGTAGAACCACGGCTCCTGATCAATTTAAAAATGTTAAAAAAATTCAAAAGTGACGCCTATTGGCCGTGCTTAAACTTTTTACTTGCTTGAAAATAACAGAACGCGCATCGCCGTTATAAATATTTTTTTTCATCCGATCTATTCGCCCAGATAAACTCATTGAATTATTCACGTATGCTATATCCACAGATTCGTAAGAAAATGGAAATTCGCAGTGATATCGAACGTGAAAATTGCTTTAATTCCCAGGGCGTAACGACGATAATAATGGCGTGCCTTCGTGCAGATCTGGTCAATGAGTTATCACCGCCGCCCGGCTAATCATATTTCTGCCGTGATTGTACGCATGCGTGAGCGTGTGTGATTTCAGTCGTGATAGTGCGTGGAGGCTGTTTGTGAAGCATTGTTAACAGTTACACTTGTCGTGGTCTGTTACGTAGCGTTCCCGAGTTTTTCTTAGTTTTCTGTGGTGTTTTTGTGTTTGTTTTTTGCGTTCTATGTACCAAAAGATTCGTTTCGAGTAGACGCTTACGTCAATGTATTAAACGTGAAAATCGCTTAAGTTCGTGAATATTAAGGTCGTTCTTGAGTAGTGCGTCGTTAAAAAAACCGTGAACAGACCGGTGACGATTTTGAGTCGGTCTGTAAAAGCCTTAGGGCGAAAATCGTTGCATTGCTGTCGGCCATTAGGTAAGGGGTTAGGTTTGGTTAATTGTTAGCATAATCTTACAACCTTACACCGAATAATAAATACAAAAATTAATATTCTTATCTCAGCCCTATTTTGAGTAGACTAACTTCTTTATATGCATACACTGAACCTTGTGTTCAATTTGTAGACCTGAGCTATGAATATTAAAATTAATAAATCAGAAAACAATATTTAAATTGATGAAACTTAAATAATTCAAATTTAAAAAAATGAAAATCTTTTATAAAATTAATTCCTTTGAATGTATTACTTATGTTTTTACACACAAGTTGTACAAGTCCATTGTAAAGCTTGTGCTAATTTGTTTGTTGGTTTGCTATGAAAAATGAAATATTTATAAATTTAAAGCATAAAATGTCTTACAAAATTTTACAATTGTTCAGCGAATAATAAATACAAAAATTAATATTCTTATCTCAGCCCTATTTTGAGTAGACTAACTTCTTTATATGCATACACTGAACCTTGTGTTCAATTTGTAGACCTGAGCTATGAATATTAAAATTAATAAATCAGAAAACAATATTTAAATTGATGAAACTTAAATAATTCAAATTTAAAAAAATGAAAATCTTTTATAAAATTAATTCCTTTGAATGTATTACTTATGTTTTTACACACAAGTTGTACAAGTCTATTGTAAAGCTTGTGCAATTTTTTTGAGGGTTTGCTATGAAAAATGAAATATTTATAAATTTAAAGCATAAAATGACTTACAAAATTTTACAATTGTTCAGCGAATAATAAATACAAAAATTAATATTCTTATCTCAGCTCTATTTTGAGTAGACTTACTTCTTTATATGCATACACTGAACCTTGTGTTCAATTTGTAGACCTGGGCTATGAATGATAAAATATTTATACATTTACATGTAAAGTACTCATAACCATTATAAAAAAAAGCTCTTAAAAATATTAAATAAAAAACCCTCCAAGGTAGAACCACGGCTCCTGATCAATTTAAAAATGTTAAAAAAATTCAAAACTGACGCTTATTGGCCGTGCTTAAACTTTTTACTTGCTTGAAAATAACAGAACGCGCATCGCCGTTATAAATATTTTTTTTCATCCGATCTATTCGCCCAGATAAACTCATTGAATTATTCACGTATGCTATATCCACAGATTCGTAAGAAAATGGAAATTCGCAGTGATATCGAACGTGAAAATTGCTTTAATTCCCAGGGCGTAACGACGATAATAATGGCGTGCCTTCGTGCAGATCTGGTCAATGAGTTATCACCGCCGCCCGGCTAATCATATTTCTGCCGTGATTGTACGCATGCGTGAGCGTGTGTGATTTCAGTCGTGATAGTGCGTGGAGGCTGTTTGTGAAGCATTGTTAACAGTTACACTTGTCGTGGTCTGTTACGTAGCGTTCCCGAGTTTTTCTTAGTTTTCTGTGGTGTTTTTGTGTTTGTTTTTTGCGTTCTATGTACCAAAAGATTCGTTTCGAGTAGACGCTTACGTCAATGTATTGAACGTGAAAATCGCTTAAGTTCGTGAATATTAAGGTCGTTCTTGAGTAGTGCGTCGTTAAAAAAACCGTGAACAGACCGGTGACGATTTTGAGTCGGTCTGTATAAGCCTTAGGGCGAAAATCGTTGCATTGCTGTCGGCCATTAGGTAAGGGGTTAGGTTTGGTTAATTGTTAGCATAATCTTACAACCTTACACCGAATAATAAATACAAAAATTAATATTCTTATCTCAGCCCTATTTTGAGTAGACTAACTTCTTTATATGCATACACTGAACCTTGTGTTCAATTTGTAGACCTGGGCTATGAATATTAAAATTAATAAATCAGAAAATTATATTTAAATTGATGAAACTTAAATAATTCAAATTTAAAAAAATGAAAATCTTTTATAAAATTAATTTCTTTTGAATGTATTACTTATGTATTTAGACACAAGTTGTACAAGTCTATTGTAAAGCTTGTGCTATTTTTTTGAGGGTTTGCTATGAAAAATGAAATATTTATAAATTTAAAGCATAAAATGTCTTACAAAATTTTACAATTGTTCAGCGAATAATAAATACAAAAATTAATATTCTTATCTCAGCCCTATTTTGAGTAGACTAACTTCTTTATATGCATACACTGAACCTTGTGTTCAATTTGTAGACCTGAGCTATGAATATTAAAATTAATAAATCAGAAAACAATATTTAAATTGATGAAACTTAAATAATTCAAATTTAAAAAAATGAAAATCTTTTATAAAATTAATTCCTTTGAATGTATTACTTATGTTTTTACACACAAGTTGTACAAGTCCATTGTAAAGCTTGTGCTAATTTGTTTGTTGGTTTGCTATGAAAAATGAAATATTTATAAATTTAAAGCATAAAATGTCTTACAAAATTTTACAATTGTTCAGCGAATAATAAATACAAAAATTAATATTCTTATCTCAGCCCTATTTTGAGTAGACTAACTTCTTTATATGCATACACTGAACCTTGTGTTCAATTTGTAGACCTGAGCTATGAATATTAAAATTAATAAATCAGAAAACAATATTTAAATTGATGAAACTTAAATAATTCAAATTTAAAAAAATGAAAATCTTTTATAAAATTAATTCCTTTGAATGTATTACTTATGTTTTTACACACAAGTTGTACAAGTCTATTGTAAAGCTTGTGCAATTTTTTTGAGGGTTTGCTATGAAAAATGAAATATTTATAAATTTAAAGCATAAAATGACTTACAAAATTTTACAATTGTTCAGCGAATAATAAATACAAAAATTAATATTCTTATCTCAGCTCTATTTTGAGTAGACTTACTTCTTTATATGCATACACTGAACCTTGTGTTCAATTTGTAGACCTGGGCTATGAATGATAAAATATTTATACATTTACATGTAAAGTACTCATAACCATTATAAAAAAAAGCTCTTAAAAATATTAAATAAAAAACCCTCCAAGGTAGAACCACGGCTCCTGATCAATTTAAAAATGTTAAAAAAATTCAAAACTGACGCTTATTGGCCGTGCTTAAACTTTTTACTTGCTTGAAAATAACAGAACGCGCATCGCCGTTATAAATATTTTTTTTCATCCGATCTATTCGCCCAGATAAACTCATTGAATTATTCACGTATGCTATATCCACAGATTCGTAAGAAAATGGAAATTCGCAGTGATATCGAACGTGAAAATTGCTTTAATTCCCAGGGCGTAACGACGATAATAATGGCGTGCCTTCGTGCAGATCTGGTCAATGAGTTATCACCGCCGCCCGGCTAATCATATTTCTGCCGTGATTGTACGCATGCGTGAGCGTGTGTGATTTCAGTCGTGATAGTGCGTGGAGGCTGTTTGTGAAGCATTGTTAACAGTTACACTTGTCGTGGTCTGTTACGTAGCGTTCCCGAGTTTTTCTTAGTTTTCTGTGGTGTTTTTGTGTTTGTTTTTTGCGTTCTATGTACCAAAAGATTCGTTTCGAGTAGACGCTTACGTCAATGTATTGAACGTGAAAATCGCTTAAGTTCGTGAATATTAAGGTCGTTCTTGAGTAGTGCGTCGTTAAAAAAACCGTGAACAGACCGGTGACGATTTTGAGTCGGTCTGTATAAGCCTTAGGGCGAAAATCGTTGCATTGCTGTCGGCCATTAGGTAAGGGGTTAGGTTTGGTTAATTGTTAGCATAATCTTACAACCTTACACCGAATAATAAATACAAAAATTAATATTCTTATCTCAGCCCTATTTTGAGTAGACTAACTTCTTTATATGCATACACTGAACCTTGTGTTCAATTTGTAGACCTGGGCTATGAATATTAAAATTAATAAATCAGAAAATTATATTTAAATTGATGAAACTTAAATAATTCAAATTTAAAAAAATGAAAATCTTTTATAAAATTAATTTCTTTTGAATGTATTACTTATGTATTTACACACAAGTTGTACAAGTCTATTGTAAAGCTTGTGCTATTTTTTTGAGGGTTTGCTATGAAAAATGAAATATTTATAAATTTAAAGCATAAAATGTCTTACAAAATTTTACAATTGTTCAGCGAATAATAAATACAAAAATTAATATTCTTATCTCAGCCCTATTTTGAGTAGACTAACTTCTTTATATGCATACACTGAACCTTGTGTTCAATTTGTAGACCTGAGCTATGAATATTAAAATTAATAAATCAGAAAACAATATTTAAATTGATGAAACTTAAATAATTCAAATTTAAAAAAATGAAAATCTTTTATAAAATTAATTCCTTTGAATGTATTACTTATGTTTTTACACACAAGTTGTACAAGTCCATTGTAAAGCTTGTGCTAATTTGTTTGTTGGTTTGCTATGAAAAATGAAATATTTATAAATTTAAAGCATAAAATGTCTTACAAAATTTTACAATTGTTCAGCGAATAATAAATACAAAAATTAATATTCTTATCTCAGCCCTATTTTGAGTAGACTAACTTCTTTATATGCATACACTGAACCTTGTGTTCAATTTGTAGACCTGAGCTATGAATATTAAAATTAATAAATCAGAAAACAATATTTAAATTGATGAAACTTAAATAATTCAAATTTAAAAAAATGAAAATCTTTTATAAAATTAATTCCTTTGAATGTATTACTTATGTTTTTACACACAAGTTGTACAAGTCCATTGTAAAGCTTGTGCTAATTTGTTTGTTGGTTTGCTATGAAAAATGAAATATTTATAAATTTAAAGCATAAAATGTCTTACAAAATTTTACAATTGTTCAGCGAATAATAAATACAAAAATTAATATTCTTATCTCAGCCCTATTTTGAGTAGACTAACTTCTTTATATGCATACACTGAACCTTGTGTTCAATTTGTAGACCTGAGCTATGAATATTAAAATTAATAAATCAGAAAACAATATTTAAATTGATGAAACTTAAATAATTCAAATTTAAAAAAATGAAAATCTTTTATAAAATTAATTCCTTTGAATGTATTACTTATGTTTTTACACACAAGTTGTACAAGTCTATTGTAAAGCTTGTGCAATTTTTTTGAGGGTTTGCTATGAAAAATGAAATATTTATAAATTTAAAGCATAAAATGACTTACAAAATTTTACAATTGTTCAGCGAATAATAAATACAAAAATTAATATTCTTATCTCAGCTCTATTTTGAGTAGACTTACTTCTTTATATGCATACACTGAACCTTGTGTTCAATTTGTAGACCTGGGCTATGAATGATAAAATATTTATACATTTACATGTAAAGTACTCATAACCATTATAAAAAAAAGCTCTTAAAAATATTAAATAAAAAACCCTCCCAGGTAGAACCACGGCTCCTGATCAATTTAAAAATGTTAAAAAAATTCAAAACTGACGCTTATTGGCCGTGCTTAAACTTTTTACTTGCTTGAAAATAACAGAACGCGCATCGCCGTTATAAATATTTTTTTTCATCCGATCTATTCGCCCAGATAAACTCATTGAATTATTCACGTATGCTATATCCACAGATTCGTAAGAAAATGGAAATTCGCAGTGATATCGAACGTGAAAATTGCTTTAATTCCCAGGGCGTAACGACGATAATAATGGCGTGCCTTCGTGCAGATCTGGTCAATGAGTTATCACCGCCGCCCGGCTAATCATATTTCTGCCGTGATTGTACGCATGCGTGAGCGTGTGTGATTTCAGTCGTGATAGTGCGTGGAGGCTGTTTGTGAAGCATTGTTAACAGTTACACTTGTCGTGGTCTGTTACGTAGCGTTCCCGAGTTTTTCTTAGTTTTCTGTGGTGTTTTTGTGTTTGTTTTTTGCGTTCTATGTACCAAAAGATTCGTTTCGAGTAGACGCTTACGTCAATGTATTGAACGTGAAAATCGCTTAAGTTCGTGAATATTAAGGTCGTTCTTGAGTAGTGCGTCGTTAAAAAAACCGTGAACAGACCGGTGACGATTTTGAGTCGGTCTGTATAAGCCTTAGGGCGAAAATCGTTGCATTGCTGTCGGCCATTAGGTAAGGGGTTAGGTTTGGTTAATTGTTAGCATAATCTTACAACCTTACACCGAATAATAAATACAAAAATTAATATTCTTATCTCAGCCCTATTTTGAGTAGACTAACTTCTTTATATGCATACACTGAACCTTGTGTTCAATTTGTAGACCTGGGCTATGAATATTAAAATTAATAAATCAGAAAATTATATTTAAATTGATGAAACTTAAATAATTCAAATTTAAAAAAATGAAAATCTTTTATAAAATTAATTTCTTTTGAATGTATTACTTATGTATTTACACACAAGTTGTACAAGTCTATTGTAAAGCTTGTGCTATTTTTTTGAGGGTTTGCTATGAAAAATGAAATATTTATAAATTTAAAGCATAAAATGTCTTACAAAATTTTACAATTGTTCAGCGAATAATAAATACAAAAATTAATATTCTTATCTCAGCCCTATTTTGAGTAGACTAACTTCTTTATATGCATACACTGAACCTTGTGTTCAATTTGTAGACCTGAGCTATGAATATTAAAATTAATAAATCAGAAAACAATATTTAAATTGATGAAACTTAAATAATTCAAATTTAAAAAAATGAAAATCTTTTATAAAATTAATTCCTTTGAATGTATTACTTATGTTTTTACACACAAGTTGTACAAGTCCATTGTAAAGCTTGTGCTAATTTGTTTGTTGGTTTGCTATGAAAAATGAAATATTTATAAATTTAAAGCATAAAATGTCTTACAAAATTTTACAATTGTTCAGCGAATAATAAATACAAAAATTAATATTCTTATCTCAGCCCTATTTTGAGTAGACTAACTTCTTTATATGCATACACTGAACCTTGTGTTCAATTTGTAGACCTGAGCTATGAATATTAAAATTAATAAATCAGAAAACAATATTTAAATTGATGAAACTTAAATAATTCAAATTTAAAAAAATGAAAATCTTTTATAAAATTAATTCCTTTGAATGTATTACTTATGTTTTTACACACAAGTTGTACAAGTCTATTGTAAAGCTTGTGCAATTTTTTTGAGGGTTTGCTATGAAAAATGAAATATTTATAAATTTAAAGCATAAAATGACTTACAAAATTTTACAATTGTTCAGCGAATAATAAATACAAAAATTAATATTCTTATCTCAGCTCTATTTTGAGTAGACTTACTTCTTTATATGCATACACTGAACCTTGTGTTCAATTTGTAGACCTGGGCTATGAATGATAAAATATTTATACATTTACATGTAAAGTACTCATAACCATTATAAAAAAAAGCTCTTAAAAATATTAAATAAAAAACCCTCCAAGGTAGAACCACGGCTCCTGATCAATTTAAAAATGTTAAAAAAATTCAAAAGTGACGCCTATTGGCCGTGCTTAAACTTTTTACTTGCTTGAAAATAACAGAACGCGCATCGCCGTTATAAATATTTTTTTTCATCCGATCTATTCGCCCAGATAAACTCATTGAATTATTCACGTATGCTATATCCACAGATTCGTAAGAAAATGGAAATTCGCAGTGATATCGAACGTGAAAATTGCTTTAATTCCCAGGGCGTAACGACGATAATAATGGCGTGCCTTCGTGCAGATCTGGTCAATGAGTTATCACCGCCGCCCGGCTAATCATATTTCTGCCGTGATTGTACGCATGCGTGAGCGTGTGTGATTTCAGTCGTGATAGTGCGTGGAGGCTGTTTGTGAAGCATTGTTAACAGTTACACTTGTCGTGGTCTGTTACGTAGCGTTCCCGAGTTTTTCTTAGTTTTCTGTGGTGTTTTTGTGTTTGTTTTTTGCGTTCTATGTACCAAAAGATTCGTTTCGAGTAGACGCTTACGTCAATGTATTGAACGTGAAAATCGCTTAAGTTCGTGAATATTAAGGTCGTTCTTGAGTAGTGCGTCGTTAAAAAAAACCGTGAACAGACCGGTGACGATTTTGAGTCGGTCTGTAAAAGCCTTAGGGCGAAAATCGTTGCATTGCTGTCGGCCATTAGGTAAGGGGTTAGGTTTGGTTAATTGTTAGCATAATCTTACAACCTTACACCGAATAATAAATACAAAAATTAATATTATTATCTCAGCCCTATTTTGAGTAGACTAACTTCTTTATATGCATACACTGAACCTTGTGTTCAATTTGTAGACCTGGGCTATGAATATTAAAATTAATAAATCAGAAAATTATATTTAAATTGATGAAACTTAAATAATTCAAATTTAAAAAAATGAAAATCTTTTATAAAATTAATTTCTTTTGAATGTATTACTTATGTATTTACACACAAGTTGTACAAGTCTATTGTAAAGCTTGTGCTATTTTTTTGAGGGTTTGCTATGAAAAATGAAATATTTATAAATTTAAAGCATAAAATGTCTTACAAAATTTTACAATTGTTCAGCGAATAATAAATACAAAAATTAATATTCTTATCTCAGCCCTATTTTGAGTAGACTAACTTCTTTATATGCATACACTGAACCTTGTGTTCAATTTGTAGACCTGAGCTATGAATATTAAAATTAATAAATCAGAAAACAATATTTAAATTGATGAAACTTAAATAATTCAAATTTAAAAAAATGAAAATCTTTTATAAAATTAATTCCTTTGAATGTATTACTTATGTTTTTACACACAAGTTGTACAAGTCCATTGTAAAGCTTGTGCTAATTTGTTTGTTGGTTTGCTATGAAAAATGAAATATTTATAAATTTAAAGCATAAAATGTCTTACAAAATTTTACAATTGTTCAGCGAATAATAAATACAAAAATTAATATTCTTATCTCAGCCCTATTTTGAGTAGACTAACTTCTTTATATGCATACACTGAACCTTGTGTTCAATTTGTAGACCTGAGCTATGAATATTAAAATTAATAAATCAGAAAACAATATTTAAATTGATGAAACTTAAATAATTCAAATTTAAAAAAATGAAAATCTTTTATAAAATTAATTCCTTTGAATGTATTACTTATGTTTTTACACACAAGTTGTACAAGTCTATTGTAAAGCTTGTGCAATTTTTTTGAGGGTTTGCTATGAAAAATGAAATATTTATAAATTTAAAGCATAAAATGACTTACAAAATTTTACAATTGTTCAGCGAATAATAAATACAAAAATTAATATTCTTATCTCAGCTCTATTTTGAGTAGACTTACTTCTTTATATGCATACACTGAACCTTGTGTTCAATTTGTAGACATGGGCTATGAATGATAAAATATTTATACATTTACATGTAAAGTACTCATAACCATTATAAAAAAAAAGCTCTTAAAAATATTAAATAAAAAACCCTCCAAGGTAGAACCACGGCTCC
>JANEHU010004139.1:0-109838 GCA_027563435.1 Nasonovia ribisnigri | reverse complement strand
TAAATCAGAAAATTATATTTAAATTGATGAAACTTAAATAATTCAAATTTAAAAAAATGAAAATCTTTTATAAAATTAATTTCTTTTGAATGTATTACTTATGTATTTACACACAAGTTGTACAAGTCTATTGTAAAGCTTGTGCTATTTTTTTGAGGGTTTGCTATGAAAAATGAAATATTTATAAATTTAAAGCATAAAATGTCTTACAAAATTTTACAATTGTTCAGCGAATAATAAATACAAAAATTAATATTCTTATCCCAGCCCTATTTTGAGTAGACTAACTTCTTTATATGCATACACTGAACCTTGTGTTCAATTTGTAGACCTGAGCTATGAATATTAAAATTAATAAATCAGAAAACAATATTTAAATTGATGAAACTTAAATAATTCAAATTTAAAAAAATGAAAATCTTTTATAAAATTAATTCCTTTGAATGTATTACTTATGTTTTTACACACAAGTTGTACAAGTCCATTGTAAAGCTTGTGCTAATTTGTTTGTTGGTTTGCTATGAAAAATGAAATATTTATAAATTTAAAGCATAAAATGTCTTACAAAATTTTACAATTGTTCAGCGAATAATAAATACAAAAATTAATATTCTTATCTCAGCCCTATTTTGAGTAGACTAACTTCTTTATATGCATACACTGAACCTTGTGTTCAATTTGTAGACCTGAGCTATGAATATTAAAATTAATAATTCAGAAAACAATATTTAAATTGATGAAACTTAAATAATTCAAATTTAAAAAAATGAAAATCTTTTATAAAATTAATTCCTTTGAATGTATTACTTATGTTTTTACACACAAGTTGTACAAGTCTATTGTAAAGCTTGTGCAATTTTTTTGAGGGTTTGCCATGAAAAATGGAATATTTATAAATTTAAAGCATAAAATGACTTACAAAATTTTACAATTGTTCAGCGAATAATAAATACAAAAATTAATATTCTTATCTCAGCTCTATTTTGAGTAGACTTACTTCTTTATATGCATACACTGAACCTTGTGTTCAATTTGTAGACATGGGCTATGAATGATAAAATATTTATACATTTACATGTAAAGTACTCATAACCATTATAAAAAAAAGCTCTTAAAAATATTAAATAAAAAACCCTCCAAGGTAGAACCACGGCTCCTGATCAATTTAAAAATGTTAAAAAAATTCAAAACTGACGCTTATTGGCCGTGCTTAAACTTTTTACTTGCTTGAAAATAACAGAACGCGCATCGCCGTTATAAATATTTTTTTTCATCCGATCTATTCGCCCAGATAAACTCATTGAATCATTCACGTATGCTATATCCACAGATTCGTAAGAAAATGGAAATTCGCAGTGATATCGAACGTGAAAATTGCTTTAATTCCCAGGGCGTAACGACGATAATAATGGCGTGCCTTCGTGCAGATCTGGTCAATGAGTTATCACCGCCGCCCGGCTAATCATATTTCTGCCGTGATTGTACGCATGCGTGAGCGTGTGTGATTTCAGTCGTGATAGTGCGTGGAGGCTGTTTGTGAAGCATTGTTAACAGTTACACTTGTCGTGGTCTGTTACGTAGCGTTCCCGAGTTTTTCTTAGTTTTCTGTGGTGTTTTTGTGTTTGTTTTTTGCGTTCTATGTACCAAAAGATTCGTTTCGAGTAGACGCTTACGTCAATGTATTGAACGTGAAAATCGCTTAAGTTCGTGAATATTAAGGTCGTTCTTGAGTAGTGCGTCGTTAAAAAAACCGTGAACAGACCGGTGACGATTTTGAGTCGGTCTGTATAAGCCTTAGGGCGAAAATCGTTGCATTGCTGTCGGCCATTAGGTAAGGGGTTAGGTTTGGTTAATTGTTAGCATAATCTTACAACCTTACACCGAATAATAAATACAAAAATTAATATTCTTATCTCAGCCCTATTTTGAGTAGACTAACTTCTTTATATGCATACACTGAACCTTGTGTTCAATTTGTAGACCTGGGCTATGAATATTAAAATTAATAAATCAGAAAATTATATTTAAATTGATGAAACTTAAATAATTCAAATTTAAAAAAATGAAAATCTTTTATAAAATTAATTCCTTTGAATGTATTACTTATGTTTTTACACACAAGTTGTACAAGTCCATTGTAAAGCTTGTGCTAATTTGTTTGTTGGTTTGCTATGAAAAATGAAATATTTATAAATTTAAAGCATAAAATGTCTTACAAAATTTTACAATTGTTCAGCGAATAATAAATACAAAAATTAATATTCTTATCTCAGCCCTATTTTGAGTAGACTAACTTCTTTATATGCATACACTGAACCTTGTGTTCAATTTGTAGACCTGAGCTATGAATATTAAAAAAAAATAAACTATTAAACAATATTTATATTAACGAAACTAAAATAATTCAAATAAAAAAAAATGAAAATCTTTTATAAAATTAATTTCTTTTGAATGTATTACTTATGTTTTTACACACAAGTTGTACAAGTCTATTGTAAAGCTTGTGCTAATTTTTTGAGGGTTTGCTATGAAAAATGAAATATTTATAAATTTAAAGCATAAAATGACTTACAAAATTTTACAATTGTTCAGCGAATAATAAATACAAAAATTAATATTCTTATCTCAGCCCTATTTTGAGTAGACTAACTTCTTTATATGCATACACTGAACCTTGTGTTCAATTTGTAGACCTGAGCTATGAATATTAAAATTAATAAATCAGAAAACAATATTTAAATTAAGGAAACTAAAATAATTCAAATTTAAAAAAATGAAAATCTTTTATAAAATTCCCACAACCTACTGTGCAAATTTTTTGTTGTAGGTTTTGCAAAAGTTTAGCAACTTCCGGAGATTACCTTTGGATCTGTGTACGGTGCGTTGTAGTTTTTTAAAGATAAACCGATTCGTCTATCACACTTGTCCGTGCGAACTGTAACCGAATTGGGTCGGCAAGTTAAAGTTCGCGACCACACCCAAACAATTGGTTATTGTTTGTGTTAATGTTTAATATTATTTTTACTATCAATTATTATCGTTTATTATTATCAATTATTATCGTATAGTACTATCAATTATTATCATTTATTATTATCAATTATTATCATATATTAAAAAAAAACATTTACTAGAATTTAGATATTTGTTGAGGTTATTGTTCAGGAGTTAATCATTATGGAAATATACACTCCACGACAGAGTTCTTCAGGTGATGACAGTTATAGATCATTTTCACCTCCCACTGTGAAAAAGCTCGTCGGTCGAACCTTGGTGTAAAACTGCCCCAAAGTAAATTTATTCTGAATAGTTTAAGTGTTTTTTTACCTCTTATTCCATGGTATTTATTTTATAACTGTTTCTTTTTGACTATTCAAAGCCTGTCAAATATTGGCCATTTTGTGATTTTTCATCGGATACACACATGTTTCGCCATATAAAAAAACATCAAGATTAAGTAAGCGATAAGTCTGCTAAGGCTTTGGCAGATATTCAGTCGAAGTTTTATAGAAGCGGTATAAAATTTGTCTGGATTTTGGATATCCAAAATGCTTTTGGTTAATTATGGTATTCAGATCATGGAAGGCTAATAGCACACACGTGAGTTACTTTTTCCGGCACGGTTGCTTATATTTTAACAAACCATGCATTTAAATTCACATTGTCCATCCTCAATATTTAACAAAAAAATTACTGTTTTCTTATTGTTTCATATTTGTCAGAATGTGTACTATTGGTCAAATGGCACCATAGCATGGGAAGTGGGACCTGCCCGGTCCCAAGGATCCCAATGATATCATCTCAGCACACCTAAAGCCCGGTGTTGTCATATCTCCCAATAATATGTGTTATCGGCACATTGATTCATTGGCATCTGATCCATTGGCTTCGAGTTCACAATACAAAAAACAAGAACCGCAACACGATATTCCCAATACTTTAGATGAACCAACGGTCGAAGCAGAACGGTACATTCTTTTGAAGCTACGATTATTTTCTTTTTGTTTCATACACCTTTTTTTGTACATCCATGACAACATAATTTTGTTTTCCAGGGTATGCATACAGCGGCCAGAAACGCAGCAACCAGTTGTGGAAGCTCCAAGTACATCTACTAAACCGTAAGTTTCCTGCATTTTAGAAATTATTGTCTCGACTTTTATACATTGTATGAGAATATTGAAATTTCAGATTAAAACCATCACGCAGTCAAACCATCAGCGTGCTAAAAATTGCAGGACTCCAGAATAAATTAGCATATGACCACCCGTTAATCAATATTTTTAAGACTGTGAATAAGGACAAATATGACTCACGCTATGTACAAAACTGTTGTGGCAGTATCAGTCGAGTATTTTGGCATGTCCAAAAGCAAATGGAAGAAGCAGAAATACCGCAGAGGCATTGGTCCGATTTACTCTTGCAATATAAATTCGTTATTGAGTACTTTGACGCGTGAGTCTAACATAACATAACATTACCAAACCTATATATATATATATCCTATTATCATACGGACTTGTCAATATTTTATAAACAATATTTTTACTTAATTTTTTTCATAGACGATTGGTTTGCAATGCCACACCATCAACCGTACTTGCTTACAAGAAGTATATAAAATTAATATACAACAACGCTATTAACCAATTCCCGTATGAAGATGATACATTCCCACGTGGCAAGAATTCGACACAGCCAGACTATACGTTGGTGTCTCGGTTAGAAGACGCAATGGGTCACCTCAGTCATCATTAATTAATGTTAGAAACACAGGACGATGATCGAGAAGTGTTGAACGAATATCGGTAAATATCTCTCAAGAAAAAATAATACTTTTTCATATTTTTTAAAATTGCTTATATCATTGAATTGGTTTCCAGAGTGCACAAAGAACGGCCAAAGACGACACAAGATGTTACAGTTGAACCGGCGATTGATCAGTGAGTTTCAATAAATATACATACAAATTAACCATAACATTAAAAAATTTAAATCATATTTTAGAAATATGGATGACAGTGATGAAACGACCTTGAAGTCTATAGTCTTTTATCAAAATCAATTAAAAACCATTCTCAAAAAAGAGGGATTACATAAGCAGTTGCCCAAAGACCACATGATATTAAACATGTATGGGGATTCATTAAAACACATCCACCCGAGGCAGCCAGAAGCTGTAAAAAATTATGTGGCCATTATCAGTCGTGTCTTCTATTATGTTTCATCGGAGATGTAGAATGACAATAAACCACAACAGCATTGGTCATATATGCTGCAGGAACCACAACTGATTATTGGATATCTTGAAAAGTGAGTCAACTCGGTAAATACCAAAAAAAACTCATTACAATCAAAACCGATCTCAATACACTACGTACCGGAGCAACTATTTCATGCACATTATAATTCACCTTGTAGCAAAGAAATAAAATAATTCCCAATTGTTTATTACCAATACTACAATTAGATTATTCATATTTTTTGTTACAGGTTAATGTGCTTTGGCGTTACGCCACCGACTATAATAAGATATCTGAAACAGCTACGTGGGTCTTATTTAAAAACTATCAAGACTTTTTCGTATATGGATAACAGTTTTCCAAAAGATGATGTGTCTCCCACGGAACCAAGCCACACAGTGATAAATAGGATTAAATACTCAATGGATGTTATTTCAAATTATTACAAAGGAATTGGAAAACTAGCTGTACAAAGACAATTCGATGTGAGGTTGTTGGACAGTGAACGGGTGGTCGACCTTACAATATTGGAGTCAATAATGGACAAGCCACGGACAGCTCTTCCAGGAATGCTCTTGGAACTTGAAAATGTATTTAAGAAAACGTACATGGCACCAAGGTTAACCCAGAATACGGTCGGTTTCAATATTCTATTTTTATTTTAATTCTACCAAAATATCCTTTAAGAAATCTTAATATATGCTTGAAGCGATGTTGAATATGCAAAAAAATTACAATTGTCTGAACAGGTGAAACGACTATGGCAGGAAGTCACAGGATCCCTATGCGCTGTGATAATGTTTGACACCAAATGCAGAGTGGGCGTTGTTCAAAACTTACAAATGTAGGAATATCTTAAGCGGAAAACTAGAAGTGTTTGAACAGTCATTTGGGTTGCCAAACATAAACTTGGTTACAAACGCCCCGCGACATTAGTGCTGGACATTAAAACAACGAAGCTCATGGACCGGTAAAAAAATATATTTTTTAAGTAAAAAATATATTTATTCTAAACAGTCTTTCTATTTGGTTATCTTAGTTACTACCAGCTGCGAAAGAGTGTCCGTGATTGCGACAGTAGAACGTTTTTTATTTCAACCAGTGGGAAAGAGGTGGTCAAAATCTTCAACGCTATTAATAAAACGATTAAAGAACAAGACATTCGGTACCAGAGCCACAAGGATGAAACCCCTGGTGAGGTGATACAGTTATCTGGGAAGATGATCCGTAAGCATGTTGAGACAGCGGTGGCTTACTATGAAGAGGCTACCAGAGTCACGTGCGCGGCCGCACTGAAAAATTCAGATGATATGGCTACGACACACTATCGTGTTGGGACGTCCGAGGTGGCCATCCATCAGAGGGAGTCTATTTTAAATATTAAAATGTCAGAATTGATGACCAGTAGTGCGTTTGAAAAGTAAATTATTTTACAAAATAATTATATATTTTTATTCATTTTATTCAAACTTTGTTATATTTTTAGCCCAAGTCAGTTTCTGGAAATAAGTATAGATTTCATACCGCCGAGCTATACTGATTTCCTGAGTTCCATTAAAAAAATTTCAAAAGGCTTACCATTTCCACGTCGAAAGTATGAAGAACTTATAGAAAAAATAAATATGTCATTTATCGGAGACCGGGTCGAGGTGCTAGCACGAGAGGCGAAGAAACAAAATATGTCTGCTAAAGATTTTGGGGTCATAGAGTTGGAGCAGATAGCCATCAATTTAAGCAAGACATTTTGCCATTTTGGACTGATTCCCTGCTTATAATGAGTGAACGGGTTAAGAAGATATTAGAAAACTTCTAAGTAAGTCCAGAGATGGAAACGAAAAAAACTTTTGGTGAATTAAAATGTATTTTAATGGCATGTTTTCTTAGGCCAGTGAACACTGCAAGGAAGAAGTAGACTGACGCCGATCTTTTGAAGATCCATGGACCGCTGTAATCATCGCCATCGACCACACATATACACATCCACCACAGACAGTGGATTAGGCCTATTGGGGAACCACTATAAAAAAAACGCGCCTTGTGCATACCCCTAGGGTGGTGTGGAAATCAGCACTAACAGGTTTTAACAAACCTAAAAAATAAAAAAATTGAAAAAGTTAAAATTTGAAAAAAAGTTTACCCAAACTGAATTATTAACACATATTTAAAACATTAAAAAATTAAAAAAGGGGGTGAAGTACATCTACCACTGTGATCTTGATAAAAAAATGTTAAAATATTTAGCGTAAATATTAAATATTAAGGGTTTTTTTTTGGTAAATTGTTCGACATGACACTACACTGAATTAAACGAGAACGGTTTATGGCGTCAAAAATGGTATAAGATTATGCCATCATATTTGGAAATTTGTTAACAATTATTAGCATAGACTTTAATATTGAAAAATTAAATAATAGAAAAAGTAAAAATTGGAAAATATTAAAATTTGAAAAAGAAAAAAATTATTAAAGAAGTTAACCTAAACCGAATTTTTACATCGTTTGAGTTACAATCATACACATCTTTAACACAGATCCTAGGGAACAGGGGCACCTCCCCCCCCATTTTGGTTTTTGGATTTTTTCGTGGTATTGGTACAGGAGGCCAAGAGGGCCCATCCCGTGGCGGGGAAACGCGGGGTTAGGTTAGGTTGGACCCGGGTTCAGAGGACAGCAGTGCCATGGACCAAGACGTTGCGTCCGCGACCCAAGGAACAAGTCAACTACAGAGATCGCCGTTGTCACAAGGAGGTTCCCCGATGCAGAAGAAGACTAAGGAGTCCCCAAACCCGGCCCCTGTAGCGACCAGGGAGACCATAAAATGGATAAGGCACACCATAGAGGAGCAGTCCACCAAGAGGACATGCATGCCGGTTGAGTTGCAGAGGAACATGTTCGATATGCTCATTAGGTTAGATACTGCGGTGCACGACCTGGTCATACGTAATCTCCAGCTGAAGGGTCAGCTCGAGGAGTTTAGTAGGACAGCAGAGATATGTGTGGGGGCAGCAGCCACCAAATTCGGCGCAGAACTCCGCCTCCGAGAGGCCACGCATGAGCCGACACTAGAAGCGGTAGTGGCGAGATACGCAGAAAAAGAAGCTACTAGGGCTGCGGAGCAAAAGAGTGAGGTGCAAAAGGTTACTCCCGCAGGTACAGCACCGGTTACATATGCCACGACAGTCAGGGTATCAAGACCGGAGAAGTCCAAGGAGGAAAGAAAGTGTGATAGGTCCAAATCTAGGGTGGCCCGTAGGAACAGGCTGTTAAAGGAGCAGAGGAGCGAGGAACACATGCCATCCTCCATGTTGCTGGAGTGTTCGGGAAAATCGACCGCTGCGGTACGGGACCTGATATTAGGGCAAGAGGTGGCCAAAAATATTAAGCTAAAATGTCAGTTGGTGACAACTAAAACGGGGAAAGTTATTTTGAAGCCGGTAAACAAAGAGACGGCTGATGTGCTCAAGCACCTCTCAAATTGCTCCACTTTGATCAAGGAGGACAGCCTCAAATGGCCGCGGGTTCTGGTGCGGGGAGTCGCCTCAGACGCTTCCATGGACTGGGCACAGAGGGATATTCTCAGTCAGAATGAGGAATTGGGCATTCCTGCCGACATTGAGGTAACGATATTAAGACCGATATTCAGGAGTGGCCCCCGAGACAGGGACGTCACCAATTGGGTCATGGAGGTGAGCCCCAAACATTATAGTAAATTCGAGGACACTACATTGTACTTAGGCTTTATGCGATGCCGTGTCAAGGCTTATGATGAAGTTACACAGTGCCACTTATGTTTGAGGCATGGGCACCCGGCAGCATTTTAACATACCCTACATTGTTTCACAACCGGGCTTTCCTGATTGGTTTAATTTAAATTTGCGCGCATAATATTGTTATCAATTATCCTATTATCCTCTTATCAATAATATTATATACTATACTAAATATAGTATTTGTATATTTATACACCATGTTACTTCCAAGTTCTTTTTTAAATAAATTAAAAGAAGAGAAGTTGAACTATGTAGAGATTCGTAGTAATCTTAAAACAATTAATGATATTAAACAATGGATCGAGGAATTTGGAATATTAACTAAAACTCAGTGGATATCTAGGAGTTCTAATCCAAGTGGAACAAAAATATTGTGTTCGTAAGTATAGTTATTTCGATTGAGTATGTTAATATTATTTAGAGTACCTAGGTATATTACCTAGTAACAATAACAATAGTTAATTTATTATTAATTGGTATCTGTTGTCAATTTTATTAATTAGGTACATTATCCTAATTCAACTGGTTTATAAGTATCTAAACTTATGCTAATTAGTATTTAGTTGGTTTATATAGGTATATCTATATTAGTATTCTTTGTATTGCAATATTGATTGTAAATTACCTACATTATGTAAGTATTCTGTAATAGAGATACCTAGTACCTACCTAAATGATACATTTATATTAGTTACATTAATACATTATACTTTTGTTACAATTTAACTAGAAATTAATATAATTACCATTGAACTTGTGTTTTGTTACTATTTAAAATTCATTAGGAAAAAGTTTGTTTGTCACCACAGTGGATATAAAAGGAAATTCCAAAAACGTCCAGCATATATATTATGTACAATAAAATTAGACACACCGTGGACAAGAAAAACTGATAGTTTTGTAAAGGTAAGAGTGGCAAAATATTTAGTACTTTTAAATTATTAAATATAAATTAATAACTTTTAAATTACTAATTACTAAATAATAAATTACTTAACTACTTTAATTAATCTTTTGTAAAAATATATAATATATTACTATAATATGTGATTCATACAAACGAGGTCGTATCTTTGAAAAATACTAATAATTATTAAAGTAATGTAATGAGTAAATTATATTATAAAACTATAAAAGTATTATAATTTTTTGGGTACCTATGTCAATTATTAATTAATACTTCTTTAAATTTTGTAATTAATATAAGAAGTTAAAATAATTCAAAAAAATAAAAAATAAAAAAAATACCTAATAGGTAGTTAGATTTTTTTTTTTAAACTTCCTGCATAAAATATAATTTCATTATTCTAGTTTGATGCTACAGTAATCTATCATTTTTTAATAAGACTATAATTTTTTTTACTAATTGAAAAAAATAATATTTTAAGCTAAATTTTTACAATTCACTATTTCAGTTTGTGTTATTTGGTCCATATTCATATCTATTACTTAATGAAAACATATAGTTTTAGCTTAAATTTATAAAATTAAAATTAATTAATTAATTAATTATTTTATTTAATTAATTAATTAATTTATTTATTTATTTTTTTTACAATAAATATGTACCTACCTACATAATATATTAAACATTTAACATACATTTTTGATTTATTTCCATAGGTACATCAATCATAAAAAGCTTTGTTTAATATACTTATATTATATTTTAATGTTGATAATTTTTTAATTTTTAAATTTAAAATGTTGATAAATACCTTACATTGACTATTAATATTACATTATTTTTATTTTTATAATAATTCTGAAATATTGTCAGGATGGTTTGTTGGCTTCAATAAAGATTAATAGTTGTCATTCCCATACATTGGAAACTGCTGAAGCTCTAAGATTTTTACCAGCTAAAAAACATCTTCAAAATACTTTTATAGAATATTTTAATAATGGTATGGGAATAATTGAATCCACGAAATTCCATGAACATGTTTTATCATTAAATGATGATATTAATAAGAAAAAATATGCTAATGGTGCTATAAACCCAACATACCGCTGTGTACAAAATTGGCATGAGCAATGGCGTCTTAAAAACCTTGGTCCACGGTGTGGTTTAGGGTTAATTGAATTGAGCATTAGTTTACCTCATCTTTCTTTGTAATATATTATTAACTTATAGCAATCTTAATTTATAATATATTTTGGTATTCTTGTTATCAGAATATTACAATGTTCTGAATTAAATGATTGTTCTTACCCCTTTTCATTTTAAGTTATGTGACCTATGAGCCTACCACAGATTAGAAGTCTAATGTAAAATAAGTAGAAATACTATTAAGAGCACGAGACTCTTAATCTCGGGGTCGTGGGTTCGAGCCCCACTTTAGTCACCACTTTGTAGTACCTATATGCCGATCACATCAGATGCATACGAATAAACGATCAAATAATATTATAAGCATTTTTATTAAACATTGACATCCAGTGGCAATTGAGTCACACAATCACCACCCACTGACCCTCTTTCTGTCATCACATATTTTTTATATATCATTTTTACTAACTATCAAATCACTATCAGTTATATCGATATTAAGTTGAACCTAGTTACATTATACTTATTGACTATGCTTAAAATTATACTTATTGTTATTTTATTACATAACTGTTATCTTAGACTAATTTGATGAAATGCATGTTGTTACTTATAGCTTATTGAATATTGTATGATTTATTTTGGTATTTTACCTGTTACATAAGATGGTTTTAACCTAGGTTATAGTTTTTATTTTAATATCTTTAGTATATTATGCATGATACAACAGTATTTATCAAATTAATAGATCCTTATATTATGTAATCTTAAATATGTTCTATTTCATATTTTTTAAAAGCTGCTAATTATATTTAAAAAAAAAAAATAGTTTTTTCTTACATTAATTTGATTTAAGAATATTGTTTCGGCTCAGTTTGAATTTCAATAAATAATACAAAAATAAACTAGTGGACTGTATAATTTAATGATAATAATAATTTAATATAATATTGATAATAATAAAAATTAACACATGAATGTTGAGTTACTTTTGTCACTAATGAGGTGACTCGCAGTTTGAAGGTATTGTCACCGACGCAACGTTGTATAACTAACTGACGACCTGTGCCTGTTATATTATACCCGACCCAGGGCGATATCGATAAGTGATATGGATACACATTAGATTATTCGTACATTGAACAAATATTAAAGAAGTTAATTACTAATTAGACTTTTAAACATAAAATGTATATTGTAATAACTTATTTATAATTTTTAAGATTTACAAGAAACATTGTATTATTGCCTATTGACATAGTAAAAATTTAAATTAGTTTGTTACATGTTACTACATTGGCATTAAGTATATACTAATACAACTATATTAATTCTATATACTTGATTATTTTTATCTGTTTACTTTATTATTAATTTTAAAATGTTTATCAGTTGTGATTTTTAATTGTTTTATTAATAACTTTATAATATAATATTAGGAATAATTGCTTAGAGTGTTTTCTTCACATAGATGATAGGACTTCATTATTTTTTGTTTTATTTAATAATTAAATTATTGACAGTAGAAAACTACTGACTAGAATACCAAAATGTATTTTTAATAAATAAAATGATTTAAATTTGAAATTTCTATTAAAATACATTTATTTTAACTTTTATATTTTTCCACTACTGCCTGATGTTTTTAGTAGTCTAATTAGATTGTTTAACTACTTTTTTTTTTGATAGAAACTCTTAGAAAAAAAAATATTTTATGAAAAGCAAGACTTCATTGTTAATTTTAAAGAAGATCCATTTGCAGTAGTGATTATAACTCCAATTATGAAAAGAGCCTATATGCTTAGGACATCTAGTGATATCGTTTTTGTAGATACAACTTCTGCATGTGATCCGCAAAATCATGCGATAACATTTATGCTTGCTCCTTGTGCTGCAGGAGCTGTTCCGTTACCTATTATCATTACTAAAGGTATGAATATGATAAATTAATATACTCAGTCGTCTCTGTGGCACCCATATTTTTACAACGGGTATGGAAAAATTTAAATTTAAAACCCACCCATCTTGCTCCATACAATGTTTTTCAGCCGTTCTATCCTTATAATATCAATGTGTGCCTCTGATTATAATTGATTATAATTCTTATTAGAATTTAATTACTTATTTACTGTTAATCTTTTAATAGTTAATAAATTATATCTAATTTATTATAATTTATAATGCATACTTGTATTAAAAAGTGCATGTTCTAAGTGCCTACCTACTTTTAGTACAAATGTGTTATTATGTCAAATTGTATTGCCTTAGGACAAACATATGATGCCTACAAAGTTGGATTTAATTTGGCAAAAGAAGCTTTGCCTAGTAATTATAGTTTTGGATGTGTTGGATATCCAAAGATTTTTATGACCGACAATTCTCTAGCAGAAATAAATGCACTTAATCATAACTGGCCAAATAGCAAACATTTGCTTTGTGTATTTCATGTACTACAAGCAGTCTGGCGTTGGTTATGGGAAACCAAAAACAAAATACCAAAAGAAAAACGAAAAGATATTATGAAAAGTTTTCAAAAAGTGTTGTATGCCGATACAATAACTAAGGCAGAGGAAGCATACGCAATAGCCAAACATTCGGAATATGAAAACAGGAATAAATATTTAGACTCATATTGGGATTTTAGATTTAAATGGTGTCTTGCATGGAGAGATAAAACGGTTAGAGGTCATCAAACAAATAATTATTCAGAAATAACTGTCAGGATTTTTAAAGACGTTGTACTTTCAAGAGTCAAAGCTTACAACGTAATAGCTTTAATAGATTTTGTTTGTACAGTATTAAATGATTATTACCGCCGAAGATTTAGGGAGTTTGCAAATTCCAGAACATCTAAAGCTAGATTATTTCTTCGAGCACAGTCAAAAAAAGCAAATGATATTAAACCAGAAAATATAAGTCAACTTTCTGAAACTGAATATATAATACAAATGTCTAGTGATGAATCGTATGAAGAAAACACAAAAATCGGTATATGTTCATGTCAGAAAGGAAAATATGGTTCGTTTTGCATTCATCAATGTGCAATTTATGTGCACTTTGATGCGGTGTCAGTAAATTTCCCTCCAGTGTCACCGACAGATAAGCATTCGATTTCTATTTTAGCTAATGGTGATGACTCACTTCCGTTAACATTTTATGAACCTCTTATTTCCAGTATATCACAAAATAAACTTAGTTGCAATAATAATTTTGAAGACTTACATGATACTATAAATAATAACGCATCCAAAGAAGATCAATTACCTTTGACTGAAGTTAGTGAAGTTATCACACCAGAGCCTATAAATGTATCAATGGAAAATATAGTAACTTTAATGAATAATTTAAACAATAAATATGGCTCATCTGTATCAGGGTTACAACAATTAGAAACTCGATTAAAAAAAATTAATATTGAGGGAACATGGGAGACTTTCTTACACACTGCTGGGTCATCATCTGTACCATTGCGTAAACGATCGGGATGTGCAATTAAAGTACAGCCTACTTCAATTACTAGACGATCTGTAACTTTAACTCGAGGTAGCAAACGATTTCCAGTTGGGCGTCCTGCTAATGGAGAAAATAGAACACTAAAAAGAAAAAGAAATCTAGGGACTAACATAAATAAAAATCTTTAGTCACCTCTTACGACAAGTGAGCAACCTGGTGCCGTATTCTGATCCCCGGCAACAGGGATTGCCGCGGCATGCATCCTAGGACACATGCCGCCCGCGTCCCCGACGCCAGCCTGGTGGCTCGATGTAGGTGTGGCCTACTCGCCGTAGTTTTCAGCCACCACGACGCCACCGGTTGTCCGAGTACAACTGTTGTTCGCAGAGGCGCCGCCCGCGTCTCCGACGCACGAGTGTCACCTCAGGACAGCCCCACGTGCGAACCGCTTCTGCCATCTCGCGCCATGACACTCGTCAGAACGCACGCAGGGGTTGGCACTCTGGCTCCCAGAGTGTCTTATCCGTCCTGTACTGGCTGCCTCTCAAAGTAGGCGGCCACTTTGGCAAATTTTACTAATGCCGAGTAAGTTGCCCTGGACGACATCAGGTCCTCCATCCTGCACGGCCACAAGTGTCCAACCCTGTTTGCTGCAAGCTCCAGATGAATTCTGTTTTGGAAATTGGACAGTCAAAGATAACGTGTCCCACGTCCTCGGGTACGTCACCACACGCACACAAAGGCGATGGCTGCAAACCTAGCTCCGCCAACTTTGCATTTCCATGCCCTGTCAGCAACTGCGATACCTCATGACCTATTGCTAACGGCATACCCAGTCTGCGCCTGATGTCCGGGAAGCAATTGAACGTCCACCTTCCCTTCTGTGATTCCGTCCACCGCACCTGCTAGGTATCAAGCATAATATCCAATGCTCTCCTTAGTGTCTCACCCCGCAAACTCATTGGCAGGCATTTCGCCTCGTCCTTGGCTGCTAACCAGCGTAACTCCAAGTCCAGTGGAGGAACACCCGCAAGGACCTGCAAGGCCGCCGTGGACGTTGTCCAGTAGGCTCCCGTGATGCCCAATAGGGCCCTCCGTTGGAGCGTCCCGAGTTTCCTTATTGCCCACTTTGACTCCGTTTCATGTACCCATATACGCACCCCGTATGAAACTTTTGGTAGGAAGACCCCGCGGTAGAGGATCATCAGATTTGACCATTTAATTCCCCAACTAGCCCCCATCGTCCCCCGCAACCGGGAGAAGAGAGTGTGCTCCGTGGTTAACATATTCCCAATGTGCGTCTTGAATGACCTATCAAGGTCCAACCACAGGCCCAGGTACTTGACGCGATCAACCGATACAATTCTGTCGTGGAAACACTCATTTAGCAGTACCATAATCCGACCTCTTAGCCATGCCCAGAAGAAATGACGTTCTCGCAGAGCAGGTCTTGTCCCTTGATCTATGTCTACCCTTGCAATTTGAGCAGCACGGTTCCACCTCCTTGGCTGGGCAAGCATCCGCCTTATGTCCTTTCCTGCCACAGTGTGCGCAGGTGCACTCTTTATCATTGCACTTTGCTGCCGGGTGGCATTTTAACATACCCTACATTGTTTCACAACAGGCTTTCCCTGATTGGTTTAATTTAAATTTGCGCGCATAATATCTATTAATTATCTATATAATATCAGTTATCTATTATTCTCTTATCAATAATCAACTATGAATTATTTACTTATTTTACTATTTATTTATTTAGATTTGATTTGTATAATAGTACCTAAAATCAATAAAATAAAATTATGACTTCACTGTATCCATATATTATATTATATATTAGTATTTAGCCATGATATTACCTATATAGGTTATAGGTAACAACTTATATTATAACTTTTATTATAAGCAATTAAATATGCATTTATTATGCAACATATATTTTGGTATTTTTAAAATAATGTTTTTAAGCTAGGCATTGTTTAAGAAACTTAAATTTTAACAATCAATAACTTAATTATAATATATTTAATATTATTGATTAAGTTAGGTATTTTGTTTCATCATGAAAATATATGTTAGAATTCGTAATTTTACAATCTAGGTCTGCTTCTGTGACCTATATTCGATTCAATTTTAAAAATAATTAAAGCAATTAATATATAAATTTAAAATTATAACAAAAAACTATACACATAATAAATTGTCAATTGCTTCCGCCTAAGTTAATTATAGGTATATACCTAGTACTTCCGACGTTTTTGTAAAGTTTGATAAGTAATCAACATTCAATATGATCTGGGACGCGGCCGCACCGAAACCCCATGGGGGACTAGGGCGTCGGGGGTTCTGACCGCGACCACACGAAGAGCGGGTCGATCCCCAGGGGATGCCTCTGGGAGGCGTGGCGGCTGGTATCCGGAACTACCAGGGTTGCGACCCACGCACCGGGGGCAAGGGCCCACCAAGAGCCAGCGAATCCTGGTAGATTGGGCATGCCCGGTCGAACATCCCACCGATGATGACCTACCTAGTGGGGGTGAGATCGGTACCACGGGAAGGGGGGGAGCCCCACCGTCTCGAGTTGTGCCCAGGTTGGTGCCCTCCCACTCTGGGCGCTCGCCGACTTGTCGACGGGTGCGCAGAGTCAGTTTGGTTTCGTGGTGGCTGTAGCGGGAGCTACTGTGTGGTCAACGCCAAAGCTGGCAGGCGACAGACGACAGTCTCCAGTGAACGGCTGTGCCGCCTAGTGGGTGCAGACCTTCTGGGCGTCACAGTTCCTCCTGGGCACCCAGCCGGTCTATCGTTGGATAAAATCAGCGGAGGTTGTCCGTAATCAAAAACGGGAAGTGATTGGATAGGTCACGACCTCACCAGAGGTGACGTCTGGCGGCTCCAGGCCGGCGACTTCTGGTACGGGACTACGGTCCCGGTGCTGGTGATCCATAGACAACACATCCGTGGCGGGGCGCTTTGGCACCCCCGCACGGGTGACCTTCTATGGTTCGTAACAAGCGCAAAGCGCTTATACACGGTCCATAGTCGTAGCCGAGGGCTTGCCCGACGCAATAAAACCACGGATACTCATGTCCCTATCTACACGTGGTCGACGAGAGCCCGCCTTGTCGTGGCGACCCCGCCCGGCTGGACCTCGGTCCGGTTGCTAAGAGGTTCTCAACTGGCCGGGAGGGCCGTACCCGGGTAGTCTAACCCCAGGTATGGCTATGCAATCATTGAACTAGCCCGCCGATGACCAGTGGGTGCAGGGCTACCCGGGCAGCCCCCCAACCCATATGTAACAATGAATACACCAGTTAATAACGAATTACGATGCGGAGCCCCCTACTGTGGGGATCGGACTCCAAGTGCGGTTTGCAGGAGTGGTGCACGTTCCGTCGGTCGAAATCAGCCACCAGCACCAAATGGATTATACGCAAATGAGTAGGTAGTATAAGTATGTTCTATCCAAGTTTTTACATTTACAGGGAGATTTAAAATCGTTCATCCACGACTCTTGCCCTTGAGCAATGAGTTGTGTGGGTGCTTTCTATCCAAGTTTTTATTAGTTACGGGGAAATATAAAAACGTTCATCCACGACTTTTCCCCTCGAGGTGTTAGTGACGACCCCGGGAAAATTTTTACTAAAAAAAGATATTTTACTCAATTACACATCAATGATTATTATTATGTGTTCTTTTATTATTATTTTTTTTTTCTACAAATATATTTACTTTTTTTCCGTATTTATTTTTCATTATTTCAACTTATATGTACAAATATCAATTAATTAACTTGTAGACTCATGGCCTAGTGGACTAAGGCGTTGGATTTAGAGTTTGATAAATTTGAATTTAGGGTAAGTAGTAAGTATGTTAATGCTACATCCAGTGTCATAGTCAACTAGGACATGAGTCTACATTTTTTTGTTTTTTTTTTCTGTTTTTTTTTATATAAACTTAAATTTTGTAATTAAGTGCGATTGCATTTTGAAGTAATTAGATTTTTTAATAACTGATTGTAGTATATTATAATAACACAATATAACTTAATCTGTTTTTTTTTTTCATATTCAGTTACTAATGATCCGCCGTTCACTCAAGTCGTTTTCTTTATTTTCTCAAAGTTTTATTGCATTGTATAAGTTATTTAATTTCTTCAAAAATGAATTTTCAAAAATGCTCAAATGATTTTGAATCATTAGTTTATCGTATACGAAGTAATCCGACTATAGTTCATCCAACATTTTCTTCGTTTTCATCAAGATTTAAAACATTCAAATTATTCCCGTCAAATACTTCTCAAAATAAATATACATTGTCCGAATGTGGCTTAAAATATTCAGGAGTGGATGATGTCGTAGAATGCTTTTGTTGTGGTCTTATTCTTTATAATTGGGAAAGGCTTGACGACCCGTGGATTGAACATTGCAGATTCAGTCCAAGATGTTTATATGTGTTATTAATGAAGGGTAATCAGTATGTTCAAAACATATTATGTAAATATTGTAAAACCGAACATATTTGTAAATTGCGAAACTGAGTTATACAATATCGTTTGTTAATCATGTTTTTATTATACATTATAGTAAATAAAAATAAATATTGATTTTTTTAAAACAAGTTATATGTGTTAATATTTTATTTAATATCTCGTGAACGTATAGCAAGTATATTAGAATAGATTCATAATATGTCAACGACATTGCAGCCACCGAATAATCGGATTAGCATCGAGTAAAGGCTTTGTCGGATCATTGTAGCGGTACACGAGACGGGCAGCTCATGAGCGATACACCCGTAACGTGGAACTCCAAGGAGTCACTGGAACAATGCCATCTACGCGCTAGATCTGTCGTACCCGTAATCGATTACCTACATCTACAGAACGGAATTCCTGAGAATTTTTACGAATAATATGCAATCTATTGAAGAATATTATAAAAGTTGAATGCACAAAATAGTACTCTCTCTTGTATTCAACAATATGTTATTACATGTGAAACAGAAAAAAAAAATCAATTATCATTTAGTTTTGTGCGTGGTCAAATATTGTCATTGCGGACCTGATACATGTTTGTGTGTTGTTACTAACTATATGTTTATAGATTTGAAAAAAATAAATAAATATTAATTGATAAACAAAAATCATTGACTATATAAATACTTTTAACTTTCATTATGTGATCAAACTGATAACAACTGTTTACACATTGTTGAATATATTTAACTTTTTTTCTAGATTTGATTTTAGTTGTCAGTAGTGTTTTGACAGTGTACTAGTGTAGTAGTCTTGACTATGTTGTATTTTATTTATTTGTCTCCTCATCAAAGTAATAATATTTTAATTAAAATTAAATCATATATTACAATCGATAAAATCCAACCGATAAGTCAACACTGTTGTACATTGAAGAAACTCAGAAGATCTACTAGAGTGAAATCCAAACCAAAATATTATCATCTTGAGTAAATCAATACTGTACACGTCATCATGGAAGGTTTAATAGTCAAATCAATAGTCAACATACATCAACTGAATAAAAAAAACATTTATATTGGATACCTTGTTGATCAACCTTTATCCGTAATTATTTTATTCATGTGTAACGTAACTAAACGTTATCTAATACTAATTGTATTTCAATGGAATAAGTTTATATCTGATGATAGTTTTAATATAATTGTTCGTTCTTTATCCACTGTTCAACATTCAAAACGATTACATTTGGATAATAATTTTTATTATAAAATATGTGCAAAATCTGAATCAGTTAATTTATATCATAATAATGACAGAATCACATTATCCAGTGATAATTTAAATCGATTGAAATTATTGGAACCATGTATAAATGCAAATATCATAGAGTTAACAAATAAATTAGTGATGTATCAAACTGTTTTCAATAATGCATGCATAATTATTAAGCATGATATTTTATATTTATCACCTGATTGTATTAGAAGTGATTTTATCAGTACATATATTAAAGATTATAATTTCAAAATGAATG
This sequence comes from Nasonovia ribisnigri, assembly GCA_027563435.1. Lineage (NCBI taxonomy): Eukaryota > Metazoa > Arthropoda > Insecta > Hemiptera > Aphididae > Nasonovia > Nasonovia ribisnigri. The sequence goes on along the minus strand of JANEHU010004139.1, from coordinate 89,308 downwards.
ATCTGAAGGATGAAGAGATATCATTTTTACTCGATCTACAACAAATACATCATGGAAAGTTTGCAGACATTGTATTAAAGCCTGACATAATCAATCAATAAAAAACCAAATAATCATGATTTGATTTATTACATTTTAGCTACTCATTTTTATTTTACTAAAATTGTATGATGTTGTTATTATATTGTGTTTAATTCTGTTTTATATTATAATATTATATCTTTAATCATTAATATTGTTTTTTTTTTCATATTTGTTGTAATCTGTTAATAAAATAGTTGTATATTTTATAATGGTTCATCTTTTTATTTCAAAAATATAATAATAATTTATTGTATCATAGCTCTTTGTTTCTAATTTGATTATACAGAATAATATCATCATTACACATAAATTTATCCATCATCAAATCTTATAAATTATTGAATGCTAATATTATTGCATTGTCCGCTTCATCTTTTTCGTTGAGTATAATTTTTGCGTTAAATGTACTAGTTTTCCATCTATTTAAAAATCAAAATAATGGATATATATTATAATTAATTATATTTGTATATTATCATAGATATATTATTAAATATACTACACATCACAATTGTTGTTACCTCTCTTTTGACTCTACTTTTTCCATATCAGATGTCTTATACTTTTGAACAACCAAATAATCATCTCCTTGATTCACTGGTATTTTAATTGAAAAATTACCACCACCTGGTTTTTTTACACGTATACAGTTTTGATTGTTTAATGTTGATCCATCATATTCTTGTTCTAATTTTAATAAATGTGACTGATACTAAAATCAATATTATTTAATAAATATAATATTTTAATATTTAATATTTTTACTTTTTGTTTTTTTGGTTTAGACTTTATAATGGATTTGTCATTTTTTAAATTCTGTATTTGATTTTTTCGATTACCGTAATGTTCCTAAATTTATTTTATCATGTTTTCAACTTAATGATGTTTAATACAGTTAAATTATAAAATATTAATAATATATCAATAATAATAAATGTATACATACATCGATTTCTTCATCATCCGAATTTTGGTTGCTTGTACTCATCATTGTTTTTTTTTGTTTTCCATTTATATTATTTTTGACTTTTTTTAAATTCTTCATTTTAATATAAAGTTCCTAAATTGTAATTAATATGATTAATGAAAGTAAGCTTAAAATAATAATAATGTTATAAATACGTTGATTTCTTCATCATCTGAATTTTGTTCACTTGTGTTGGACATTAATTCATTCAGTTTTTTTTGCTTAATGTTTGTACTGCGTTTGATTTTTTTAAAATTCTGCATTTTACCATATTGTTCCTAAATTATAATTAATAAGTTTATAACATTTAGTGATGATAACTGTACATACATTTATAAATTTAATGATATATTAATTATTATTATAATATTGTATACTTACATTGATTTCTTCAACATCTGAATTTTGTGCACTCATGTTTAACGATATTAGTGAACACTCGAACTGTTGCTGACTATCTTCTAACAAATAGTAGGTAGTTAACCAATATTTATATGAAGTCTAACAAAGAAAACTGTGATTAACTATAATCTAAATTATCCCTCGTGTAGTAAACCCAATACGCTTGTATTAGGTTAACTCATTATTTAGTGTAGAATATACATTAATTTAATCTTTTTACTTACTAATTATTTCTACGTATTAAACAGTAGGCCAAAAGCCAAGGCTTTCCGCCGAATGATAGTTTTTACCACACTCAGCGGAAACAACATGTTATATTTTCATAAATATGTAGATTATTGTAATAACATCACACCACTCCAAATCAAGCCTGATTATAATTATTAAGAGTACTAGTCCTCTATCTGTCATTGGGAACTCATATAAATACGGGTAGAGCACCTAGCAAAAGCAGAGTAAGTCCCACTAGCCAGTAGAATACTTATGTTGGTCGCGGACATTGTAACAGCCGCATTGCCGCCATCATAAGTATCAATAACTACTCTCCGGTAGAATACTTGTTATTCTGTCGAAACCTTTTTTATTGTCAAAACTTAATAAGTTTTGATGTTTTAACTTTAATTATTAAAAGTGTTTTTAATATATTATCAAATAGTAAACTAACAGTGTTTAGTTATTTTTACCTATTTTCCTCAACACACATCTCAAGACAACAACGAACGTGCTACGTCGTTTAAATAATTATTGTGGTACCGATCGCAGTGTCCTGCACAGCGATCACTACACAAATTTGGTGTCAGGTGTGGGGTCTGATATCGAATGAAATAAAATTGATTTTTCAATATATAAGTAATTCGAGACCCACCGACGAACCACGTCCAACGTCATCAAGAGATTCACGCCGAATTGTGTCAACAGTTTGGTTTCAATCCAGGGGAAAAGGGCAGTTCAAGGGACAACGTCCACGGAACACAACACAAGCCAGTAGAGCTTGTTCACGGAGTGCAGTCCAGGATAACGGAATTTCCACAACGGAGCCAAGCAGTTTCGAGGGCGCATTCTTTCAACATCCAGCAACATGAATAATATGTAAGTTATTATTATTAGTATAAATATATACTGTCAAAATCTGCTGAGAGTTAAGAGTAGTACAGAATAGTACATAGTAAATGTTTACGAGGAGTAAAGGACCAAGTGAGAACGACCCAGAGTTAAAACCAGTGAATGATAAATCAGACTCTGTAATAACCGACTCATATAATTCAGGAAGTGACGAAAGTGTAGCAAACATAGCTAATACTACCGGGATATTGGTAGATTTAAATAAAACTTTGAGAGGTAGCATTCTTGATACATCTAACATCATGTCAAACCAATTAGATTTTATGACAGCTTTAAGATTTCTTCCGGAATTCGCAGGTGGCAGTGAGTCCGATCTAGCATCATTTATCTCACAATGCGAATATGTATTTTCAAAAATACCTGAAACTATGAAATCTGATATTTTAGGAGCCGTACTAATAAAACTTAAAGGGAAGGCTTTTGATGCAATAAGATATCGGGAAATTACTTCGTGGGAAGAATTAAAAGCACATTTAGGAACAATTTTTAGCACGACACACTCACTACAATATTTACGTGGGCAATTAAATGGAATACAGATGGGTCAATATGAATCTATAAAAGATTTCGCGCAACGTGTAGAAAAAGCATATCATGAATTAACACGGGCATTAACCGTAGGAAAAACTATAGTCGAGGTTAAAATACACGCACAATCGGTTCAGGAAAACGCATTAAGCGTTTTTATCGAAAATATACAGGGGCCTATTCAAACAATACTACTTTCGAGAAATGTTCAATGTTTCGAGGAGGCGGTATTGCTTGCAATAGAGCAGGAATCAGTTTTGTCTAGAAAGAAACATATACCTAAACCGGAGTATAAAAATAATTTTCAGAATAAGACGCGAAATAATTTTAAAAACAATTTTAATAAAACTAATGATCGATCGAGTAGCGATAAATCAACGATAAAATGTTTTCGGTGCGACCGAATGGGTCACTACGCTAATGAATGTAGGACTATGGAACAAAATATTTTAAAAAAAACGGAGATTAAAAAAGAATATACAGGACAAATAAAATTTTGCAAGTATTGTAAAAAGAAAGATCACGACATCAGCGAGTGTAAAAAATTAAAAAATAGAACAAGCACCGAGGGGGAGTTTTTAGGTAGTGCGGACAGTTCGTTTCAAACAATTAGCGAGATTAAGAATAATGTTCGCATAATAACGCCAATTAATGCGGAACATATCATATGTAGGTCTAAGGACTTTATACCCAATGAAGGTAAATTTTTAATAGATAGTGGCGCGGACATGAATATAATTAAATTGTCAATATTAAAAGAGCATTTAGTAGTAAATAAGGCGGAGAAACGTCATATCAAAGGGATAAGTACTACTACTATTCTAACTATTGGTACCGTGTTGGTAGAAGTTTTTATAAAAGACAAGAGATTTAGTGTAAAATTCGATATAGTACATGATAATTTTCCTATACCAGAAGCGGGCATATTAGGAATTACATTCTTAAAAAAAAATAAAGCCATAACAGACTGGGACAAGGGGATACTGATAATTCCCGAACCAATTGAGGAAAACAAAGTCGAAACAATAATTATACCTGCTCGTAGCAACTGCGTGTTACAGGTCAAAAGCGATGAGATAATTAATTCAAAATTCGTAGCTATTGAAAAACAAGCGATAAACGAAAATGTAATAATTGCGAATAGCTTGAGTCCGGTGTTAGACAATAAAATTATAAGTAATATTATTAACATATCGGAACAATCATTTATTATTAATGAATTAACAACAAGCAATTTGAAATGGGAACCATATACAGAAAATATATTTATGATTAACGATAAAGACGTGGGAATAAGTAGAGGTCACTCGGGTCGAATAAAATTATTAAACGATTCAATTAAAACCGATCATTTAAATAATGAGGAAAAACAAAACATTGTAGGTATTTGTAATGAATATTCTGACATATTTTACCTAGAGGGGGACCAATTGACAGCAACGGATGTTGTCACACATAAAATTAATACACCACGGTTAACAAAAGCGATAAATATTCGTCCGTATCGAATACCATGGGCTTACCAAACAGAAATTGAGAATCAAATTCAGGATATGAAAAAAGATAATATAATACGAAACTCTGTATCGCCTTTTAATTTTCCCTTAGTAATAGTGAAAAAGAAAAAAAGCGAGGACGGACAGCAGAAGCTGAGAGTTTGCGTTGATTTTAGGAAATTGAACGAGGTCACGGATAATGAAGCATATTGCTTACCAAACTTATTAGACATCTTGGAGTCTCTAGGGTCATCTAAGTATTTTTCGACTTTAGATTTAGCCTCGGGATACCACCAGGTAAAGATAGACGACGAGGATATCCACAAAACCGCGTTTTCTACGAAATCGGGGCACTATGAGTTCTTACGCATGCCATTTGGGTTGAGCTCGGCTCCGGCCACGTTTACAAGGGCGATGAAATCTATATTAATGGGTTTGGAGGAAATGTGTACGGCGTATCTCGACGACATTGTAGTACATGGGTCAAGTTTAATAGATCACGGGAATAAACTAACAGAGGTGTTCAAACGGTTAAGAACACACAATTTAAAATTACAACCGGGAAAATGTGCATTCTTACGCAAGGAAGTTCTGTACTTAGGTCACATAATTAATGAGACAGGGGTCTCGCCAGATCCGAATAAATTAAAACGCATTAAAGAATACCCAAAAGTAAATAATGCAAAAGATATAAAGTCGTTTCTCGGGCTACTTAATTACTACAGGCGATTCGTCGATAACTTCGCTAAAATTGCTAAACCACTTACGAATTTATTGAAAAAAGAAGTACGCAGTTTTGTCGATAAAGACAATAATTGGGATAGGTTATTAGCATACGCAATGTTTTGTTACAACACCACAGTACACACATCGACGTCGTATACGCCATATGAATTAGTATTCGGGCGGAAACCGAATATACCGTCGTCATTTCACAGAGAACCCGAAGTTCAATATAATTACGATAATTACGTGTGTGATTTAAAACGAATGATGCAGGAAGCACATAAGGTGGCACGTGCCAATTTAATTAAAAAGAAAGAGAGCAATAAAAATTACTACGATAAAAACACGCATGAAATTAGAATAAACGTAGGGGACAAAGTCCTAATAAAAGAACATAACAAACGCAATACGCTGAGTAGAAATTGGACGGGCCCATACGAAGTATTAGAACTGCATGATAACGAAAATATCACGGTTAATAAAGGTCGAAAGGGTTACCGTATTCACATAAATAATGTTAAATTATTTTACGAAACAGAATTATAAGATGATAAATAAATAAAATACATAGTTATTTTATTGTAGAAAAATAGTTTTAATTCACGGTAACAGGAATTATGTAAATGTACATTTAAAAAAAAAAAAAAAAAATTTGTTATAGATAAGGCTATTGATAATCGTTTTTATATATATATATATATATTTAGTTATATAAAGAATTAATTAAATTACAGAAACGTAACGCATAAATTCGTTATTATGGATTTCGAATTTTCACCTATAGATCGGTACAGCAAAGTACTGATATCCGGGGCAATATCTAATAGTTTGGACCGTTTCAAGATTACGAAACTTGAGGGCAGGCCATTATACCTACCCAATAGTGAGAAGGAGGTCAGACCTATGAGCGACCTCGAATTGCGAAGAGCTATGAGAGAAATAAACCGGATATTTGTAAAGAAACCAGAACTGCGGGACGCGTGCCTAGAACAACTGAGATTAAGCATTAAAACAATACAGGGAAATCTTAATGCCGCGTTTATACAGAATTATCTACGTAGAGGGGAACAAAAATGTGTAATCGTACTTTTCAGTGTGTCAAGCGATAGGGACATTCTACGCAAATTAAACATTGTAGAATATAAAATGTTGGATATAACCTGTTACGATATAACTAACACACAACATTTTTATTTACGTTTAGAAAATTCGTGTGCCCGAAAAATTATATGTGAAATCGAAATCGGGTATTTTAATAAACGGGGGAGACTATTAAACCTTGTGGAAACACACAATTTAATATGTAAGAAAAAACATAAGGTCACACACGCACATGACCCATGTACGGACGTAAAATATACAAAATGTATTTTTGATTACATTATAAGGTTCTATAGATACGAAAAATTAATAAAGGAATTTTAGGACTTTGTGGTCTTCTATCTGTTCGGGTATGATTAATTATAATAACTCTGTTACTTTTCAAAAATGCGTGAATAATATATAAGAATAAGTTTTAAATAAATAAATTTAGGGAAATAAATGTATATATATACAATATATATGTTTTTTTTTGTTTTCCCTATCTAGTCCAATTATCATTATTCAATTAATAATCGGATACCACATGGTGACGTCGCAATTACGTTTTGCAGACCAACAACTACCACTAAAAGTGGGAATTTATTACGAAAATTTAGGTCCAATTAAAATCATAACTAACACATGGGACTTGGTATTTTTTCTTGATACATCAACCTACTCAGAACATTGGGACACAATCGAGGATCGATTAAACAAAATTGCACGTATGTGTACGGAAATTGATAAATACGCGGATACAATTCCGGGATGTCAGCCGTTACTGATCCATGCCTATACGATAAATAAAAAACTGTTGCAACGTAAGCAATTACTATTAGACACCGTCGAACAGAGAGTGCGTCGCGGAGTAATGCAAAAAGTATCACAGGCAGCACGAGTACTGTACGGACTATGTAACGCGGCTTGTATAAATAAAATAGAGGGGTTTATAAGTAAATTATTTGAAACAAAAACGGATCAAATGGATGTAATAAATGAAAATATTAGGATATTAAATATGAAACATGAAGGAGAGGGGGAACATATAATGTGGTTGAATAAAACAATATACGATTTAGTTAATGTCACTAACTACCTTTTTCCAAGAATAGAAATAAATAAACAATTTACAATAATTAACCAGGTAATGTTAATACAAATGATAAAGGTAAACACATTAGTAGAGATACTCCAAAGTGCTAGATCAGGACAAATACATCCAAGTTTGATGAGTACGAAAAATTTGTTAGAGCAATTTAAAAATATTAAACTAAATTTACCTAGTGGGACCAATATGCCACTTGAGGTACAATTTAACAATGTTTATAATTTGATCAAACTTTCAGATTTGACGGTATATACTAATAATAATAACATTGTTTTTATTTTAAATATTCCACTAGTGTATCAACATGAACTCGGTTTGTATAACTTAATACCACTTCCGGTATGTGTACCGGAAAATAAGAAAAAATGTATGTATATTAAACCTAAGCATGATTTTTTAGCTGTTACTAAAACAAAGGAGCTCTACTCGACTTACGAACATCACACCACTCCAAATCAAGCCTGATTATAATTATTAATAGTACTAGTCCTCTATCTGTCATTGGGAACTCATATAAATACGGGTAGAGCACCTAGCAAAAGCAGAGTAAGTCCCACTAGTCAGTAGAATACTTATGTTGGTCGCGGACATTGTAACAGCCGCATTGCCGCCATCATAAGTATCAATAACTACTCTCCGGTAGAATACTTGTTATTCTGTCGAAACCTTTTTGATTGTTTAAACTTAATAAGTTTTAATGTTTTAACTTTAATTATTAAAAGTGTTTTTTAATATATTATCAAATAGTAAACTAAAAGTGTTTAGTTATTTTTACCTATTTTCCTCAACACACATCTCAAGACAACAACGAACGTGCTACGTCGTTTAAATAATTATTGTGGTACCGATCGCAGTGTCCTGCACAGCGATCACTACACACTTATATAAAAAATTATTAATATTTTTATTTTATCTAGCACGATTGTTAAATTAGTATTATAGAATATTTTTAGCGTTACTTGACAATCTTGTGCAGGATCAGCTAGTTTTAATTTCTGAATTGGTTTTCTTAATAAGCCAGTTAAATCAGCTAAATAACTATTACCATATACACCTCGTTCTTTCCAAATTTTAATAATTCTTGAAATTTTGGATTGTATACTTTCATCTCTAAAAACAAAAGTGAAATTAAAATATGGCATAAAGGAACATTTTTAAAATATGATAATTTATATTTTGAAAGTATAAATTTCATGATAGGTATTCCAAATCCCACAAATTCTAAAATAGCTGTTTGATCACAATACAATAATGATAACTCAAGACACTTAATTGTCAGTTAAAAATCTCCAACTATCCATAAACAGAGACGCCACCTGGTTAAAAAAACTAAAAATAATCTGAATCTAAAAGTGCAACAAAAATATCCACCACAAAACAATACTAAGATTCTCAACTCATTCACATAGACAATCAAGATATACAATGGAGTATCAAAAACGACTTAGTCAAAAACCTCACAATTTTCCTAAATGAAAATTAATTTATATAAAAAAAAAATTGCATAAGATTATGCAAGAACTAGTACTTTTTAAGTAACTATGAATCAAATCTCTCAATAAAATTATCTATCTTACTGTAGGCACACCTTAATAAGTTAACCACTAATCATTAACCTGCCTGCGCAGTATGGGCTTTAGCCTCTTTAACAAAAATAAACAAAATCCAAATCCTACAAAACAAGTTTGAAAATATGCCTAAAGGTCCCATGGTTCATGAGGAATAGACAAATTTACAACACGAAAAAAAATCACAGCAAGATTGGATCAAAACCCAATTCAAAAATTACCACACCAATCTCCAAGCCTCTGATGGAACACAGTTCTACAAGTTGGAACTAAAACAGAAAATAATCGTTATTTAAAACCACAACTATCGCAGAACCTTCTTTTATCAGATGGTAGAGAAGACGAAAAATACATCTCATACTAATTACAACCACGTGTATATTACACGTATAATAACTATTAATCTATATTGCACAACTTTGTGCTACGGGTTTAGCGAACCTGGGGCACTGACCTTAATTGGTTGGTTCAGTCTGATCCTTCTGGTTGGGGGTTCAGCGCAGGGCTGACAACCCTGCCTAGTAAAAGAACCATGTTTTAAAACCAAATACACCTGAGCCTTGGACAAGACTACATGAATTTAAGACCGGTTTTTGGAAACAGAATGCTGATTTTAAGATTGCGATATGGAATGTGACGAGCTTGTATAAAACAGGTACAAACCAAAATTATGCTGATATACTGAACATCTACACTATTAGTGTAGCAGCCATACAAGAAATAAATAGGGGAGTAGGGCAACTAACGTTTGGAGAATGCACAATATTTTTCTCTGGAATGGAGAATATGTGTCATTTTAGAAGCAGTTTTGCAGTTCATAGAACATTAGTGACGTACATTTAAGATTTTAATCCAATATCTGAACAGATATCAATATTAACCATCAACACTAGCTCAATTAATATTTGTATGTCAAATGGACATGCACTAACAGAAGTAAAGGATGACAATGTGATAGATGTCTTCTATGATTAACTAACCGAAACATACGAGAGTATCACTGGAAACATGATAAAGATTGTATTAGGTAACTTTAATGCTAAATATGAACGGGAACCACATTATTTCCCTTGTACAGGAAAGGAAAGTTTACATAGTCACAGTAATGACAATGGCCAGCAAATAATATCATTTGCAACTTTAAATGGGTTGACTGTTAGTAGACTATGTGGGAATGAAGTCATGAAGAGTCTTAAAGAAAATAATGTACATTATGTAGATTTGGATTGGGAAAAAGTGAGAAATGCGGCTAAAAAAGCAATGGCCTATTGGTAATAATTAGTATAAATTGTAAAACTTATAAGAGCATGCTATATATAAGTATTCTGACACATTTCTAATAAATTAACTAGACAAATAACATTAAATTGCTACTTGTTATTAATATTGAAATGTAGTAACTAGTATAACTTACCTGACATAAGGGATAGCTTTTTGAATATCAGTTTTCCATTTATCAACAAACTTGTAATTTTTTTTTTTACTGCATTGTATGACATGGTTGGCTAAATAAAACAGAGGCAAACGTTTCTTGATGTTCACCTTCCTAATAGCCATTGACCAGATCTTGATTATGCTTTTGTAATGTTTATGTCGTTCAAGACACCATGTGGATAATGACTGAATTGCGTTCTGAGAGATTGTTAAATGCTGTAGCTTTTGTTTAAATTCTGAATCTGAATATTCTACCATTTTTACGTCTGTTACACAAATATAATTATAACATTAATAACATATTCCAATAACAATCAATAATTTGCAATAGGTGAGCCTTTTTCGTCATACGGTTTGAATATAAAAAACAACCCGCCTTATAAGTACTCAGTTGAACAAGAAGCCAACATGATTAATACTCTTGAATCATACTTGATAATACAAGAACGGTAAAACGCGAGCAGTTTGAGAAGGGACCGTCGGAGGTAGATCTTCGTGATCAGGGATTTGACATTGTTAGACAGACACGAGATTTCAGTCAGTCGCAAGTCGTCCATGAAAAAACAAACAGGCATGTCAGCTAGATAACACTGCGCAAAAAATTTTCCAAAGACTTGGAATATACGGTAAAATCATGGATTCTAATAATAGAATGGGAATATAGACCTTTAAAATATTGGCCAGCGTATAGAGAGAGAACTTACCAGACAGGATTATTGAGAGAGAAAAGATATGTTTCAGGCCATTACAGTGTGCTAAAACATATAGCCCAAACATGTTTTTTCTTTCTTATATGCTCGTACACATTTCATTGAAAAGAGACAAAATTTAGTTGAAATAAAGTTAGGTAAGGATTATTAATAAATGTTAAGATTCATGTTGGGAAATGGTTAGTTAGCAATCGTATTTCCTTTGTGTATGTAATGCGCTCTATGTATTGTTGGGCAAAGGAACTGACTTCTCTGAAACGGTGTCAACAACAACTTAATATTTGTAACAATACTACAGTAGACTGAAATAACTATATGCGTGAATAGTTGTTTAGTTATATCAATTGTTTATTATTTAAATCAATAGCATGTTATATTTTAACTATTGTAGGTAGATCTAGGAAGTCGATTAACCGATGAGTAGGTACCAAAAAAAAATTTATATCAGAAGGCAATTGATTTAGGGTTTGAAAAAAAACCTATGTATAGCTAACTATTTCTACAACATTGTTAGTACTTATGCATTAACTTGAAATATTAACATTTAGTGCTGTAAGGGGATTTTAAATAAAAAATGGTCCCAAGGTACAACACTGAAGATACTCTGCACCATGCACTTCAGAAGCTGTATGGATTTTGCATCTATAATACTATATTCTCTTGGATTTATTTGAACTGTGGGAATAGTAGCAAATGTTCCGGTTATCAGTATAGTTCGATAAAATGCGTAAATATGTATTACGGCTAAAATTATTTGGGGCCACTGAAACAATGATAAAATAAAAACAATCAATACAGTAGTATAAATATGTTGAAAAAAACAGAACAGTGGAGGCTTTAATTTAGAATTTAGTTATTAATTGTACACAATCAATTTAACCAATAATAAGTTGAAGAACACATGTAAAATATTTTCAAAAGGTAAAATTTGCTCATGATACATACTTACTTACTATGTTACTCATCAATAATACATACATGTACCTATTACAATATAATATATATAAGGTTAATCTATAATAAAAGTAGTCACTCCCTAGTCAATACGCATACCAACTCTGGTCGGCAAACTTGAAGTCCTATGGAATTACAACCCAAACTCTGATTGCGCGCTATTGTCTTCAGCATCAAAAAGTATATGTTATATTATATATAAAAATTTGAATTTATACATTTGTCTTTTATCACACATTTACTTACAGTATATTTATTCTTAAGTCTTAAATTATTGAATAATATTTTTATCATCTAATTAAGGTTAAGTGATCATATATTTTTTATATATTGAATTTCTTAGGTACCTAATTTATGATTTATAAGTAATATATTTGAAAATGTTTTCTATTGTAATATTATACGTTATACATCGGGTCTTGGACTATTTTTGTTTTCTTTTTTTTAAAAATTTTACTTATTGGTTATTGCTACTAGGTACCGTTGATTTTTGCATATTGCGATTTGGTTATCATTACACCCCATTTCTACAGAAAGACTCGGGTAATAAAATATATTCAATAGAATATAACATTCTCACAATTCACTTCACTGCCAAATGTGTAAGTGTAGAGACTAGTGAGTATAGTTAGAGAGTATCAAAGATTAGACTGCATTTAAACTGTTAATTTATTTGTACTGAATATTGTATGTTAATTTATTTTATTTTTATAAAAAATACAAAGCAAAATTATATTTTGGAAATGTAACATTATGTCCTACCAAAAAAAGGTTAAGATTCATGTTGGGAATTGGTTAGTTAGCAATCGTATTTCCTTTGTGTATGTATTGCGCTCTATGTATTGTTGGGCAGAGGAACTGACTTCTCTGAAACGGTGTCAACAACAACTTAATATTTGTAACAATACTACAGTAGACTGAAATAACTATATGCGTGAATAGTTGTTTAGTTATATCAATTGTTTATTATTTAAATCAATAGCATGTTATATTTTAACTATTGTAGGTAGATCTAGGAAGTCGATTAACCGATGAGTAGGTACCAAAAAAAATTTATATCAGAAGGCAATTGATTTAGGGTTTGAAAAAAAAAACCTATGTATAGCTAAACTATTTCTACAACATTGTTAGTACTTATGCATTAACTTGAAATATTAACATTTAGTGCTGTAAGGGGATTTTTAATAAAAAATGGTCCCAAGGTACAACACTCTACGCTGCAGCCTTGCACGTAATGAATGGTATATCGGTGAAATTTAAATAGCTATAAATTCAAAACTAAACCCAAGAGAAAAGTTCTAATTACACCGTAGTTCATCACTCGAGATGTTAAATTAATGTAAGTTGAGATAAAGAAAATGCAAAATATGAGGTCCAAACAGAGTTTATAAGTTAAAACTGCTTTCGAGCATTACGTAGGTACAACATTAATTGTTAACTTTCAACTTACATAAATCACCGATTATAAGTCAAACGCAAGAACTAAGGTGCACAACTTAATTCATGGTCATACGACTGCGGACCGCTGGCAATTATTACACGATGACACGATGAAAACGCACAACACTGCGTCGATGTCGCTTCTACGCAGGGCAATCACTGTCACTCACTACTCACTATACATTTTTTGTGTAGTCACTAATTACAAATATTATAATACATTCAACAGAGAACAACGAGTAACAAGACGTACCTGGTCATGCCGTACCATACACAAAGAAAATAATGTGCTGTACCGTCGCGGCATTACACGGACGCCGATTGCCGTTAAGGTTATATAATAATAATAATAATAATAATAATAAACATGGACGCAACAGTTGCCAACAGGCTGGAATCAACATACCGTCTCTCGTACGTAAGTTTTTAGTATTTGCACTTATCTATAAAATTACGATTATGTTGGTAATCGGGATATTGAATATTCTATTGTCCGTGTTTTTCTTACAAGGGGTCTAAATAAATATATTTATTTTTCATAAATTATTCAGATAATAATTCTTTACTTATTACCCTCGTTGATTTTTAATTTTAAAATTATTTGTAAGTTGACACAATCATAAAATATAAAAATACCAAAATATATTATTAATTGTATACTGTATACTATATTCACGATATTATGACTATATTATTATTTATAGTTAATGTCCACACTCATTTGAAAATGCTCATAATTTACTTAAAAGTCCAGAATAGAGATAATGTTCTTACCTTAAAGTTCGATAATATGTCAATTCACTGCCCGGATATAGATACTAAAGTTATATAGAATCTATATCCGTGATTCACACTACTATCAAAACTAACAGCGCACTATTGAAACGGGTGAACGAAAATTTGATATATTATGCGTTTTTAAGACGGAGACAACATATTATGTAGGTACGACGTCTTCTTAACGCTACACCCGCATCAGTTGTTTCCGTCCTACAAACACATAAATTTAAATTTATCAGAAGAAATAATTTTATTCTATATTTGAAGTATGACCCAACAGCATTTTTTCCTTTTTTGGCATATACTTAAATGTTAGTGCATATAATTTTTTGAAATTTATGGATAAGATAGTTTCTTTAAATATACTTTTATATAATACTTGATTTATTCTATCAAAGTAACCTTTTTTTTCAGGCATTTTATTTTTAAATATTGTTTAGTAAAAAAATGTTTATTGGTTTATACATACATTGAAAAAAGCATAAGTAAATTCAAAAAAAAAAAATTATTTTAATGAGTCATGACATTTATATTTCTCTAAAAGTTAGACCTCCTTTGAAAAAAAAAAGGAAAGAAGAAAGAGTACATAAAGGATTTATTAATGTATATAGTACTATACAATATACATATATAGACTTCTTATGTATATACTATATATATATATAAGGATATGCTTGAAAAATTATATATTTTTATAATTTATATATTATAGATTGGATTTAATTTTTAAATAATTATATTTTATTTTGTTTTGTTAGAAATGTCTATTTAATAAAAAAAATATGTTGAAAAATTTTATTTTACATCTTTTACAAAAGGAAATTGATTAAAATTATTAAAGTTTGTATAATTTATTAAAAGATTTAGTTGTTTAATTTAGTAAAATTAAAAATTTTTTAATCTATTTTTTTATCTTTATTTGTTTTACTTTTAAGAATAACTACATAATTCTGTATGATTTTGCCTTTAAATTTAAAAATTCAAAAACTTTTTAATTATTTAAATTTTTTTCTTTAAGTTTTAATTAATAAATAAATTGTATAAATCTGATTTAAAAATGTGTTGGTTTTTGTTTAATTATATATTCTAATACTAATAAACCATATTCCTTATTATTATTTTATATATAAATATAATTTATTTTATTATACACTTTTATTTAACTAAAAAAATACATGAAATTTTTGACTGTTAATAAGTTCATAAAGGATTTTAATGATTCTCAGTATTAAATATTAAATATTAAAAACACTTAGATTTAATTATTAACTACATATGTGCTAGTAGTTGAGGTTATACAAATTAAATAGTTTGGTTATTAGTATTAAGTATAATTTTTTTTAATTAAGTAAAATTTAACTAAAAGCTATTATTGTAATATAAAAAAATTATATTGTGAGTTGTGACACGTTGCTGTATTTAGTAAGGTCTTTATTTTCACTCCCATCAAACTTAATATCTTTATCTTATTACCTCATTATTTCTTTGTTATGAAATTACTAGATAAATTTAGCTATTGCAACAACACTGTTTAGGGCTGAAGGTTTCATAGATACGACATTTTAGTTAGCCGGTACATGTTAAAATACAGGTTCTCGTGTCTCAAATCTACTCGTGTAACATTTGGATGAGACATGATTCACAGCTTATTGTTAGCTATTTATAATTAAAATGTTAATCAAACGTTGTTATACATACTATTCTAGGATGATAATATAGTTTACATTTATATTATAATGTAATTGCGTATAAAAAATAAATTGTTCTTGTTCAATATATTTTTTAAGTACTGAGATTTATTACTGTTCATAATGATCATTTCATTGAAGTAGAGTGAAAGTTTTTTAAAAATTTTTTTATTCATTTGGTTAATCACAATTGTGCTAGGAGCCAGTGACCCAAAACAACAATATTAATACATTACTATTATGAGGGGTACGTACAATGTACAAAGGACATTGGATACAAAACAACCATTACAAGAAGTGAGAGGTAGCCGGTAAAACATAGTTAAGACAGCCGAAATATAATAATATATTTCGCGTGATATGTATAATAAAATGATTGTCCATAATATAATAGTATATTGTGTATAACAATATATGTGCAAATATCTAATCTGTAAGTACCAAATTACAAGGACAACGCTAACGGGAAAGACTAGGCGCCAGCATTCTGAGAATAGACAAAGCATCCGGTACGCGTGAGAGCCGGATGCGCGCTATCAGTGGCTGGGGGGAGACCAACGGGATATATAAGGGACCCCGAAACAGCCTGTATTTTAGACGTGATCTGACCAAGCTACTCTGAGCACCTTCTCGTCACTCTACTCCACGATTAAACTGGACTTAGAAATATTTCCATTAATCATAAATTGTACTTAGAATATTTTTGTTACATTTTTATATTTTACGAATAAACGTTCAGTGTTTGAATAAATAAATTACATTCAGTAGAAATACAATCTGTCTACGATTATTTTACAATTGAGTCAAGTCTTTGACCATTTCATCTGGTAACCTCGCGAGTTGGCTACTATATTGTGGCACAGCCGAGTTCAAGTACAAGGAACTGGCTGGGGCTTACTACAGTTGTCCACAATTATTTTATACAAAGTGTTCTATTATATGGTTCTGTCTTACCATTAAGTTAACAAAGGAAAACAGAAGAGAACTGAGCACGGACTACTTTATAATTGTATATTATACAGTTAACTGTGTGTAATACACATTTCATTGAAAAGAGACAAAATTTAGTTGAAATAAAGTTAGGTAAAGATTATTAATAAATATTAAGAATAAATATTTATCAAACCCGTGTGAAGGCGATTATAAGTTGTGCCGAAAAGATATTATTATTAGGATTTAATTTAAGTAATTGCTTTAAACATTTGACTGCTTCCCTGGGATCTTGTTCCCCTAAATGTAATTTTGGAAGTTGTTTTAATAAAATGGTTACCATTCAATTATCTCCCTATTAAATATTTGAATGTTTAAATGTTTATAATTTACTTTGAAGAATTGTGTTGCATGTTAAATCGGTAATAAATAAGAATAAAACATAACCTCTTTTTGACTGTACCAAGACAAATTGTCATTAAATAAGTCAGCAGATGCCACTTTTAACTATCAACATTTAAATACAACGCGATGTGCTACAATCCAAAGTTTTTAGTTAAATTTCCAAAGATATTATAATAAAATAATCGCTTCATTAGTGTTGTACTAGAAAAAAAAAATGATAATATATAAACATCAGTAAGTAGTCAATATAAAAGCATATTTTGTAACATGAAATAATCAATTTAATTGAATTAAAATAGTGACTAAATTTATAAACATTTTTTTAATCTATTTTTTATCTTTATTTGTTTTAATTTTGAGAATAACTACATAATTCTGTATGATTTTGCCTTTAAATTTAAAAATTCAAAAACTTTTTAATTATTTAAATTTTTTTCTTTAAGTTTTAATTAATAAATAAATTGTATAAATCTGATTTAAAAATGTGTTGGTTTTTGTTTAATTCTTTATTCTAATACTAATAAACCATATTCCTTATTATTATTTTACATAATTTATAGTAAATTACAGAGTATAAATCTTATAGTTGCCATAACATAATAATAATTTAAAAAGATAAAAACAATTATTAAACTAGCTAACACAAAATTTTAAAGAACAATAAATTACTACTTTTCATTATAAAAAAGTTTCACACTATTACTCAATCAAAAAATAACCAACATAACTAAATCAATAATTATTATTTTAATACAACTAGCATGACTATGGATTTTTCTAAATATAAAATATAGTTACCGAAATATAAATGCAATTAAAAATACAAATATTTTAGGAGAATTTACTATTTCGTTTTTTAGAGGAGTTTACAATTGCCTGGTATAATGATACTATATAAAAATTTAAGCAAACGGACTCAATTTCTTATCTATGTTGGACAACAAAACTAATAGAGTATTTGATTTGGCAAAACAGTGTGCACTGAAATTTCACTAGCACTATGCGAGTGTTGCACTAGTTTTCTATAAATCTAATAAGAAAAATCATTATTATAATGATAATAATATGATAACTATGAAATTCGATGATAATGTGTCTCGTTATAGAGAAAAATGCTTCATATAGTTTATAAAATGCACCTATTTGTCAGTGCAATAAATCGAATACACAACACTGTACCAGTTCAATGAATATAGGTCACAACGAATACGTTCGTGCGCTCAATGCGCACTGAGTGCAACAATGTGTTATAACGTCTTTAATTATTATTTTTTCAATTTATTATTTAATGTATCACATACCTATACTTATTATTTTATAGTTAATTAATTTTAACCGACTTTGAATTAAAACCCAACTTGTCCTTAGGGACATCACGAGGTGCGGCTCGTGGGTCACTGCTTGAGTGTTACCTATGGTTGGTGAAAAGTAAGGCCCTAAAAAGGCCGAAATCCTACAAGGTATCTAAATACTTAACTGTGAAAAAAAGCATTGTTATATCAATTTATTATGAGAACAATCTATTTCATAGTTTTATTTAGTTAATCATAAGATTGTTATTTTTGATTTTATGTGAATAATGAATATTGGGTAAGAATAGGAAATAGGAAAAACTAATTAACCCGCAAAATTGGGGGCGCCAAATGTTGCTGTTAAATATGGTCCTGCACATGTAGGCGGTTATATTAAAGAAGAAAAGTTATTAAATTAATTTAAAAAAATCTTCATTTTATTGAGTTGTATTTATATTCTACTATTTTTAATTTAATAACATACATTTTCATCAATTAAAAATACTTTTTTCAAATAGAAACTTTATTATCACATTAAAGTCCCCATAGGTATTATAATAACATTTATTATGCGTACTATACTTTAATATAAAAAAAAAAAATGTATAAAACTTATGTCTTAAGTAATTGTTATAGGCATATTAATTTTGTACCTATAATATAAGTTAATATATTGTGTAATATATTATATTTTTAGGAAACTGTGAAGCCACAATTATTCAATAATACATGTTTTATAACATTGTTTGGGTTTTGTGTGATATTTTAACATAACACATTTATTTATTAACTTGTCACTGTAATTGAATGACAAGTCCGCTTATAATTTTGTCATTGGCCAAAAATATTGTTAGATTTCAATTATTTCAAGAATATATTTCCTAACTTATATCAACAAACACAAGTTGCAATTACTCTACTTGCAATATCATTCACGGCTGAAGGTTTTTTTTTTTTTTGTTATGAGACATATCGACACATACTTATGGTCTATCACGATTGAAGGTTTCTATCATAATTATTGTTGTAATTATTACTACAAATTGTTAATGTTATTATGTCATATTGTTGTTATTATTTGAATTGCTATAATTTATTATTGAATCATTATTAAATATTATTAGACTAGAGTGTTAAATTATGTGAAATTTACTAAAAACTATTTTGCTAATTTATCTATATACTATCTTCTAAGATTACGGTAAACCCCTAAAAGTGGTACGTTTCTATGATAAATAGATTTCTTGCTTATGGCACACTTCATGATAAACATCTGTGCTTACGATAAAAATGTATATTATTATTCATTTTAATGAATACAATTATTCTGAATAGTTTTATTCGTAAATAAAATATTTTTTATTCATAAATAAATCAGTTATTCACACTTTCATTTTTCAATAATTATTTTGATTTTATTTTATTTTACTTAAACTTATAAACAATGTTTTTGAACTATAAATGTTCATTTTATGAAGTTGGTAGTGAATTCAAACCAAATACAATTTTAACTATTTATGAAAAAGAATTAAGAAATGCTTGCATGTTACATTGCCCCAGAATTAAATGAGATGGTTGTCGTTTTCATTTATCGCATCATTTTTATAATCCATCGCTAGACCAAGACTTTAAATATTTTTTTTAGTATTTACTTGTACAATACAAAACTAAACGATGGCCGCTTGAATAAGTTGTATGATTATTTAAAAATACATATTTTGTTGAATAATCAATTTTATTTGGTTTGAATTCACTACCAACTTCATAAAATAGTTAATTTATAGTTTAAGAACGTTGTTTATAAGTTAACCGTTTAAGTAAAATAAAACAAAATCAAAATAATTATTGAAAAATTAAAGTGTGAATAACTGATTTATTTATTTATCTCCATGGAGATCAATATTTAAAGACTTGGTCTAGCAACGGATAATTAAAATGATGAATCAGAAACTAGTAAATGGCTACATTACTATTTTGGATTGATATTTTTAAATCTAGAAGATGTTGAAAATTATTTTAGTATTTACTTGTACAACACAAAACTAAGAGATGACCGCTTAGATAAGTTGTATGATTATTTAAATATGCATATTTTGTTGAACAATCATTTTTTCTATCTAAAGTCTAGAAGACGCTTATTTTTACGTAACTTTTAACCATAGACATTCAAATATTTTTATTTTTATAGATTTAAAGAATATTCAAACAGAAATTTATAGAAAATTACACAGTATAAATCTTATAGTTGCCATAATAATAATTTACAAAGATAAAAACAATTACTAGCTAACACAAAATTTTAAAGAACAATAAATTACTACTTTTCATTATAAAAAAGTTTCACACTATTACTCAATCAAAAAATAACCAACATGACTAAATCAATAATAATTATTTTAATAAAACTAGCATGACTATGGATTTTTCTAAATATAAAATATAGTTACAGAAATATAAATGCAATTAAAATTACAAATATTTTTGGAGAATAACTAGAATTGTCTCCACGCGATGTCCTCTGGGTTACCCTAAATGTTTCTAATTATTTTTTGTAAAATGTATTTAAGGGAAAATGGGAATATATGTAAGTGTGATATGGTATCAAAATTATTTTAGTGGAATTTACAAAAGGATAATATGTTAGCAACGGGGTTAACAAAATATTTTAGGAGAATTTACTATTTCATTTTTAGAGGAGTTTACAATTGCCTGATTATATATTTATAAAATCAAGTACCACCGACTCAAAATATTTAACTATTTTAATTCTAAGGCTGCCTAACTAAGTAACCTTTTTTTAATCTTTACAAACCTTGATTTTGATTCTCTGCACCATGCACTTCAGAAGCTGTATGGATTTTGCATCTATAATACTATATTCTCTTGGATTTATTTGAACTGTGGGAATAGTAGCAAATGTTCCGGTTATCAGTATAGTTCGATAAAATGCGTAAATATGTATTACGGCTAAAATTATTTGGGGCCACTGAAACAATGATAAAATAAAAACAATCAATACAGTAGTATAAATATGTTGAAAAAAACAGAACAGTGGAGGCTTTAATTTAGAATTTAGTTATTAATTGTACACAATCAATTTAACCAATAATAAGTTGAAGAACACATGTAAAATATTTTCAAAAGGTAAAATTTGCTCATGATACATACTTACTTACTATGTTACTCATCAATAATACATACATGTACCTATTACAATATAATATATATAAGGTTAATCTATAATAAAAGTAGTCACTCCCTAGTCAATACGCATACCAACTCTGGTCGGCAAACTTGAAGTCCTATGGAATTACAACCCAAACTCTGATTGCGCGCTATTGTCTTCAGCATCAAAAAGTATATGTTATATTATATATAAAAATTTGAATTTATACATTTGTCTTTTATCACACATTTACTTACAGTATATTTATTCTTAAGTCTTAAATTATTGAATAATATTTTTATCATCTAATTAAGGTTAAGTGATCATATATTTTTTATATATTGAATTTCTTAGGTACCTAATTTATGATTTATAAGTAATATATTTGAAAATGTTTTCTATTGTAATATTATACGTTATACATCGGGTCTTGGACTATTTTTGTTTTCTTTTTTTTAAAAATTTTACTTATTGGTTATTGCTACTAGGTACCGTTGATTTTTGCATATTGCGATTTGGTTATCATTACACCCCATTTCTACAGAAAGACTCGGGTAATAAAATATATTCAATAGAATATAACATTCTCACAATTCACTTCACTGCCAAATGTGTAAGTGTAGA
Organism: Nasonovia ribisnigri; assembly: GCA_027563435.1. NCBI lineage: Eukaryota > Metazoa > Arthropoda > Insecta > Hemiptera > Aphididae > Nasonovia > Nasonovia ribisnigri. The sequence continues at coordinate 66,801 of JANEHU010004139.1, read as the reverse complement.
GACTAGTGAGTATAGTTAGAGAGTATCAAAGATTAGACTGCATTTAAACTGTTAATTTATTTGTACTGAATATTGTATGTTAATTTATTTTATTTTTATAAAAAATACAAAGCAAAATTATATTTTGGAAATGTAACATTATTTCCTACCAAAAAAAGGTTAAGATTCATGTTGGGAATTGGTTAGTTAGCAATCGTATTTCCTTTGTGTATGTATTGCGCTCTATGTATTGTTGGGCAGAGGAACTGACTTCTCTGAAACGGTGTCAACAACAACTTAATATTTGTAACAATACTACAGTAGACTGAAATAACTATATGCGTGAATAGTTGTTTAGTTATATCAATTGTTTATTATTTAAATCAATAGCATGTTATATTTTAACTATTGTAGGTAGATCTAGGAAGTCGATTAACCGATGAGTAGGTACCAAAAAAAATTTATATCAGAAGGCAATTGATTTAGGGTTTGAAAAAAAAAACCTATGTATAGCTAAACTATTTCTACAACATTGTTAGTACTTATGCATTAACTTGAAATATTAACATTTAGTGCTGTAAGGGGATTTTTAATAAAAAATGGTCCCAAGGTACAACACTCTACGCTGCAGCCTTGCACGTAATGAATGGTATATCGGTGAAATTTAAATAGCTATAAATTCAAAACTAAACCCAAGAGAAAAGTTCTAATTACACCGTAGTTCATCACTCGAGATGTTAAATTAATGTAAGTTGAGATAAAGAAAATGCAAAATATGAGGTCCAAACAGAGTTTATAAGTTAAAACTGCTTTCGAGCATTACGTAGGTACAACATTAATTGTTAACTTTCAACTTACATAAATCACCGATTATAAGTCAAACGCAAGAACTAAGGTGCACAACTTAATTCATGGTCATACGACTGCGGACCGCTGGCAATTATTACACGATGACACGATGAAAACGCACAACACTGCGTCGATGTCGCTTCTACGCAGGGCAATCACTGTCACTCACTACTCACTATACATTTTTTGTGTAGTCACTAATTACAAATATTATAATACATTCAACAGAGAACAACGAGTAACAAGACGTACCTGGTCATGCCGTACCATACACAAAGAAAATAATGTGCTGTACCGTCGCGGCATTACACGGACGCCGATTGCCGTTAAGGTTATATAATAATAATAATAATAATAATAATAAACATGGACGCAACAGTTGCCAACAGGCTGGAATCAACATACCGTCTCTCGTACGTAAGTTTTTAGTATTTGCACTTATCTATAAAATTACGATTATGTTGGTAATCGGGATATTGAATATTCTATTGTCCGTGTTTTTCTTACAAGGGGTCTAAATAAATATATTTATTTTTCATAAATTATTCAGATAATAATTCTTTACTTATTACCCTCGTTGATTTTTAATTTTAAAATTATTTGTAAGTTGACACAATCATAAAATATAAAAATACCAAAATATATTATTAATTGTATACTGTATACTATATTCACGATATTATGACTATATTATTTATAGTTAATGTCCACACTCATTTGAAAATGCTCATAATTTACTTAAAAGTCCAGAATAGAGATAATGTTCTTACCTTAAAGTTCGATAATATGTCAATTCACTGCCCGGATATAGATACTAAAGTTATATAGAATCTATATCCGTGATTCACACTACTATCAAAACTAACAGCGCACTATTGAAACGGGTGAACGAAAATTTGATATATTATGCGTTTTTAAGACGGAGACAACATATTATGTAGGTACGACGTCTTCTTAACGCTACACCCGCATCAGTTGTTTCCGTCTTACAAATACATAACATATTGAATTGTTTGTTCTGAATAATCCATTTAATTATCGGGAATGTTAATTTGGTGTCCCAAATGACCCCTGCTCGGTAAATTAATCGGGAAAAAACAGGTAGTATGTAAGTTGAGTCCCGCGAAAAAAATGATTGTTGGACCCTCCAACTAATTATAAAAAAAAAAAATAAATTTCATTATTATAATTATTTTTTTTTCAACTATAAAATAACGATACACTCTTAACAACTCCGACAGGTTAGGTCACAGTCTGTTATGTTCAGTTACAGTTATGTTATAACCCGATTTGAGTTTATTATATCTATGAAGTTTTTACCGAGTACACAATATTATGTATAATAATAATTTAATTTTATATTTAATTTTTTAATTAATTTGTATTTGTAATATTTATTTAATATAAATTAAATGTATAATAATATAATATAAAATATAATAATATTTTGAAATTTAATGAATAGGTATGCTATAAAAATAGCCGAAATATTACTCCTTAAAAAATGCTAGGCTTCAGCCTATATTGTGGCTATTTTGAGGTAGGCCATAATTATCCGGAAAATAAATTTAAGGACCGTTACATCCTTGACTATAAATGCAGAACTTGCATGAATATACCGAGTCTTAACAATAAATAGTAGATATTTAAACTATTAAATGAGAGGGTATTATTGATCTGTGATCATATAGTGCTGTAATGGTATAAAAAGACGTATACAAAATGTATTAACAATTCATAAAATAAGCAAAAATGGTTGTATTAGTGTATTACTTTAATAAAATAAATATAGTAAATAGAGATATAAAAACTGTTTGGAAAGTAATAAAGGAATCTTTAAAATATAAGAATAAAAATAATACAATACTATAATCTCGGTAGTCTACTTAAACTACATAACAATAAAATAATGTTGTTGTTAAAAAAACTAAGACATAGCTAAATAGCTAATTGATTTTTTTCACAGTGAATGAACATTAAAAAAAATAAAACGGGTTATCAGAAATACTTTTGTACCTATTTACACCTTATAGTAAAACTATAATAATAATATAGTAATATAGCAATACGGTATGTTTCTTTTTAGAAATATATCGTGTTTTATATTTATATTTTGTAACTTCAGATTTCTTTAGATAAGTGCCCAAGTATTATTAAAAGTATTAGGTATTTCTACACAAATTATATTTTATAATACAAATTATTACATTTAAGATTTATTATATATTTTTATATTTAATTATTATTATTGTATAATATTATTTCTTTGTTAAAGTTAATTAACAATCAGGTACGAAATTATGAAATTAACTAATGTAACACTACTAACACTTGATCTTGTATTTTTTATATATTTTATTGAATTTAGTAAATTATTAGAAATAAAAGCGGACAATAACTAGTTAAAAAGTCAAATCTAAGATAAAATAAAATATTTTTTTTTAACTATTCTACTTAACTTATTCTACTTTTCTAATAAACTTATTACTAATAACTAGCTAGTTAAAGAACCTTTTGTAATAACTTTTTACAGTTAATTTTAAAACTAATTAATTGAGTTACTAATTAAATCAATAAAGCTAATGTGTTATAAAGTGGGATTTGGTAGGACGCATTTTTCACGAAATGTTTAGTTATTATGTATTTAACAAAAATATTGAAATTTAGATTATCGCCAAATTATGTATGACGCTGTATAACCCTTTAATTATAAATAAATAAATAAACTATTTTTTTACTGAGTTAAGTTCACGTTTTTTTAATTTTAACTTTAAACTCTTAGAGTTTGATATTTTTATTTTTATTTTATTTTATAAAAGTTTAACGGACCTAGGTCCTTTATAATAATATAATATAGTAGGTATATGAACATTAAAAAAGAAACTAAAATAGATAAATAATATTATTCTTTTATTTATTCTATTAATTAATTTTTTCTCAGAGTACCTACTACGATCTGGCAAAGATTTACCTATCTTTTTTTCTAAAAGTTCTCTGAAATGTGGATATTCTAATTTACCAAGAGGTAAAATCACACGCTGTGAAATCAATAGCCTTGATTAATGTTATTTTACGGAATAATACGTGATATCGTTTCGCGTTCAATTACTAAAGTACAAATCAATAGTGGTAGAAAAAACGTTGATTACTATCGAAACGAGTAGCGTAAAGAGTGTAAACAATGACGATTAACGAGTTATGATGAACCAGACAAAAAACATCGTAGCAGTACATAGAACGGAAATGAACGATCGGGAACAGGATGAAAACACCCAACGCCAACGACTCAGGCGATCGGACGAGAAATTGTTGTCGTCATCGTCGTCATCGTCGTGGTGGTCACAGAGAACCGGTCCAGGTGTTGGCGTGCAAAAGAATACGGTGACGTCAGGTCCACTTCCAGTGACAGCATCACGCTCCTCGGCGCGGTCCACAACATTCGCGATCGCATATGGCAGGCTAGGATTTCCACTGGCCACGGTGCACGGAGTGGTAGATGGTCAGCGGTTACGGTGGCTGGTGCCGCCTGAGCTGGTAGACTACGACGCGTATCTGCCCGTGCTGGCCGACGGACTGCGCGAACGGCCCATGCCTTACGGGGCTTGCGCGACGTTCGGCCTGTGGGAGCTGCTGGCTTGCGACATCCCGGGTGACCGCGTGCTGTCTGCGCTGCCCCAGACTGTGTTCCCGATCCGCCGGGCTCTGGACGTAGGCCAACGTGACTGGCCGACCACGGTTCGCGCGCTCAAGTCTCTCCAGAAGCTGTCGTCGGCCGGCCGTAAAGGCCTCGTGGGTCCGGCACTGGTGCCCTATTACCGACACCTGTTGTCACCCATCAACAGATACCTACACATCAGTGCTGACGTGACCACCAATGACGGCCTGGACGCTAACGTCATGTATAACCTGTCCAACCTATGCCATGACACGCTGTGTGTGCTTGAGCGAACCGGTGGCGCGTCCGCGTACAGCAGCATCAAGTCCGTCGTACCAACTTACCACAGCTGTATCACAGTGGTTGGATGCACAGCCTCCGGTGGCCTGGACAGGATCAACGTAGGCTACATGGCGCTCCAATAACAGTCCTGCAGGACACGGCGGCTGTCTGGTTTTTAATTTTGTAGGTTAATATGGTTTTTTGACTAAGATAACGAACTATACGGTATAATATGGTGTAATATAATATAGTATAGTACTATTTTACAAACTCATCCGATGTCACAGTGTTTTAGTATTATTTATATTTAATACCAATGTGATTAACCATTATATTAATTTATTATAAAGTTTAACGAGACACAAGCTCTTTACATAAGATATAATACATAGAAACAACCATACATATACAAAATAATTAATACAGTTTGAAGGTGAATAATCACAAAAAAATTGAACATATATAAAATAATAAATTTCAATTAGATAGTAGGTAAAAAGTTTTTGATTTAAAAGATTCACGAGACATAAAAAAGAAATCGACTTCATTACAAATTAATTAATTAATTACATAATAATAATGCTCTAGGAAAAAATGAATCTGTACATATTTTTTTTCTATAAAAAGGTACAAAAAATAAACAAGAATTTCTAATCGAATAACTATACCAAATATTGTACAAATACCAATTTTATTTAATAAATCAGGACAATCAATATTAAATAGGACGTCAGATAACTTGCGCCTGACCTCACAAGGCTGAATATAAATAGAATTAGCTACTAATGAAAATAATTCTCTAGGAATGGGTAAGTTTAAACGAAACGCTATGGACTTAAGGAATTTATACTGAACATTCTCAACCAATTTATCAGTACAATTTTGAGCCCAGATTATTGAACAGAATTCCGTATGTGACCTAACAAGAGAACAATAGAGCATGTTTAATGTAAATACATTTTTAAATTCCCTAGTATTTCATAAAATAAAGCCCAACATTTTAAAACATTTATTTAAAACCATGTTTGTATTCATAGAGAAAGATAAATTATTATTAAAGAAAACACCCAAATCTCAACTGATTCAACTCTATTAATATTAATATTATTAATTTGATAGTTAAAATGTATAGGATATTTTTTTTTAGTGAAAGAAATAGCATTGCATTTATTAATATTAATTGGTAATTTGTTTTGTTCACACCAAAAACTAAACTTATTTAAGTTTACTTGAAGATTTAGTGCATCATCATGATTTTTAATAGTAGAATAAAATTCAGTGTCATCGGCAAACATTAACACATTGACTGAAGAATCCAGAACAAATGGTAAATCGTTTATAAACAAATTAAATAGTAATGACCCTAAGTGCGAGCCCTGGTGTACTACTCCGGAACTTACAAAAATAACCTTAGATAAAGAGTTAGACAACTTAACTAACTGACATCTATCCGTTAGGTAGGAAGTTAACCAATTAAGAAAATTACCATGAAGTCCAAATCTTTGGAGCTTAATTATTAGTAAATAATGGTTTACTTTATCGAAGGCTTTACTAAAATCTGTGTAAACTAGTATGTATATTAGTATGATACACTTTTATTTTTGTCCGTGTTTCGCACTTAACCTCCTACTTCTTTTATATTTAATGTATTATTTAGTATACTAAATAACTTAAGTAGCGTTCTTTTAAGTCATTTAGATTAGCGAAAATTAAATTTCTTCTAATACAATAACGTATTGCATTGACGCAGACCCTATAATTGAATGCTGGATGATCATGTTAAAAAAAAAGAATAGGACATAGAACCGAACCTTAAGGTATACCTAATTGTACCTCCAATGGTGTACTAAAATAATTATTAACCCTAACTACTTTTACGTTTTATTTGTTACATATAAACTTAATAATTCATGTATTATTCCTCTCAAATCACAATAATTACATTTTTTAGATGAATTCCATAATTTATACAGTCAAAGGCTTTTTTTACATCTAAGAATATACCAATAACTTTGTTACTCTTATTTAAGTTTGTATAAATACATTTAATAATTGAAAACAATGCATCATCAGTAGATCTGAATGTTATAAAGTCAAATTGGATTTTAGAAAAAAAATGTAATTTAATGAAATTACTAAAATGACCAGGTGAATTATATAATTCACATATTCCCTAGCAGCTAGCTGTTACAGTATGTACTATTTATTAGAATTTTTATTTTAAATTTTCAATCTTTAGTTATAAAAACTAACCATTTTATAATTGTTTAATTACAATAATTTATAATTTTCGAGATTTTGATGAATTTGGTCAAAATTCGAACTTTAAATGCTTTATAAAAAAAATTGTGCCTATGTATTTATAATATTTTTCAACTGATATTGTATTTATATATCAGGAGCCTTGTATTAAATTTTTACACTTTTTGGCCCAACAGATAAAACTTTATTGATATTTATTGAAAAAAAAACTAAAAAAATTGAAAACTGAAAATGTCCGTAAACAGCTCAAAAAGATTCAAAATATATTCAAAATTAGATGGTGTATAGAAAATGCTTATATAAATATTCAGTGAAATTTTCATGCATCTACAGTTATTTGTTTTTGAATTGCAACAAAATAAGAAAATCGCTACATGAGAAATCGAGTGAATATCTAATCTTGTAAAAATTTAAACTTAAAATGCTCATAAAAATTTATTATGACTTGCTTATAAACTTTTTTTTATTGATAAAATTAGGCAAACTTATGAGGAATCTTGTATTACATTTTCAAACCTTAGATTTTAAAAAAAATTTTTTATGAATTTCTAACTCAAAATAAATTGCACATTTTCGTCATTTTTACATATTTTGTAAAAATTTGAACTTTGATTACCTATAAAAATTAAAAAAAATTTTTGACTACAGATTTTTGATATTTTTCATCTGCCTTTGAAACTATATATTAGAAGCCTACTATTAAATTTTCAAGATTTTTTACCCAACAAATAAAATTTTATTGACATTTATAGAAAAAAAAACTAAAAAAATTGGAAACTGAAAATGTCCGTTAACAGCTCAAAATAAGTCAGAATATTTTGAAAATACTATGGTGTGTAGAAAATGATTATATAAACATTCGGTCAAAATTTCATGTCTCTACGGTAATTTCTTTTAGAGTTATACCAAAAACCAAAATCGATTTTGTCGAAAATTGGTTTTCCGTAAAAATTCCCGTTTTTTCCTTAATTTTTCATTTGTTTTTCAAGGCGCTCATGAAAACTACTGGGAAATTTTAACTTTTGACCCCCCATAGTTCCAACTAGATTCACTTTCCTATCAGAAAAGGTACTATTGAAGAAAATCGAAGCATTTTTACTGTCCTAAAAGGTAATGACAGACACAAAAATAAAAAAAAATAAAAAATAAAAAAAACACACATCATTGTAAAATCAATACATTCATCGCTCCGCTCGGCGCTCAGAATATAAAAAACTAGGTAAAAAAAAAAATTTAGTTATGATTAAATCTTTAAAAGACATGATATAATATGGAAAGTATGTAAAATGCCATTTTATAATATTACATATACCTATGATGATAAAGAAGATCAATTGTAATGTTAAATACTTAGTCAACATACCTATTGTTTAACTATTTGGCAGGACGTAGAAGTATACTTAAATAAATTCAATTAAGTAACCACTACAGTATTTACAGTGATTAATAATGTATCAACAATATGTTGACTAAGTATTTAACATTACAATTGATCATATTTGCCATCATAGGTATTTGTAATATTATAAAATGGCATTTTACTTAATTTCCATATTATATCACGTCTTTTAAAGGTTTAATCATTACTCATTTTTTTTTTTTTAAACTTTGCATTTTTTTTACACGGAGTTGTAACGAAGTGTTTATATAGTGTGATAATAATAACGATTGTGTGTGTTAGTTAGTCGGCCGACCGGCAAAACAGGTATTTTTATTTTGATTAAATATTACATGCCTACGATTATGGCTATGTATGACGCGGCGGCGCGAACACTGAGTATTCAAATACATTTTACGATGAAATACTTTTCAAAATAAGTGGGTGTATCTGTAGAGTATAGGACATAGGTACTTGATTGATTTAATACCTACAAATAAGTTTAAACACTACGACGATATAATAAAAAACTTTACTATCTATTTGTAGGTATTTATACTGTATTTCTACTTTATGTAAAAATCATTATGTCATTAAACAATGTGCTGCAGGGGTAAGTGACCGGCCAATGTCATATTAATATACATACATTTAGATTTTGAATTAGCAATCATAAATGCTGCAACATTTTTTTCGGAACCCATATTACAATTGATGCATGTTTTTATCATTTGGTGTCAATTAACACATAAAAAAATACAGAAACTTGGTTTGTTCGGAATTTATAAAGAAGAAAAAAGTATTCAAAAATATTGTGGCATGCTCGATGAATCAGCTTTCCTATCACAGGATAAAATACTGTACGGAATGACATGTCTAAAAGAAAAAATGCCACCAGACCATTTAACTTATTTTGATCTTGTAATATTATGTTTATATTATGGTACCTATAAGGGTGTAAGTTCAGCTTCTACCTTGAATTATTGAAAAAAAGCCACCTATATTTTCACCTTCTTGGAATGTACATAATGCCACTTTAGATGGGGGGGGGGGGGGGGCATCGAACGAATAATATGACTGAAGTGTAGAACAATCGAGAATTGCATAACTCTGAGGATATAAGCATACAACGACTTTAAAATTAATTGGAAAAATTAAAATGGAAATTTCCGCAGATGAAATTAGCTTTAGATTCTGTAGGAGATTCGAGAAATATTAAAAAACTAGAACTAACTCGGACCGTAGAAAAAAATCTAAAAAATATATGTATACAAATACAAGCATGCAATATCGGTGTTATATATTTTAAAAGTCGTAAGTCATAACGAACATAAGAAAGACACGTACTTAATATTAAAATATTAAATTTTAATAGCGTTACTATGATAATTATACAGAAACTACAATTTTATTTATTATTGTATTACATTATATTTCATTATATTTTAATATGTGATTTAAGTAAGTAATCATAACAATTATATAATTTTTTTATGTAACATAAATGTATTTTTCATTGAAATTTTAACACATTCATACTGCAATTTTGATATATTTTCATTGCAATTTAAACATATTTTTTTGTGGAATTTTGACATATGTTTAAGTTCTAATGCAATTGTATCTGGTATTTTATACATATTTGACGTTATAAGGAGTGTAAATTAAATAATACTTCATAGACTTTTTTTCCGGGACTTTTTTCCGTGATACCTATTCTAACCATGACTAAAAACTTAGTATAGTGATTACAGTCCATTTAAGATATTATACAAGCTACACAACAGAGTATACCTATTTTACCTTTGATGTCCAGTGTTTATATCTTCAATTAGCTTGAGTAAGGCTAGTAAGAAGTGCGTCTAAAGTACCTGTTTTCATAGGGTTTAGGAAAAAAAAGGAACAGAAAAAAAGAAAGTTAAACATTTTACAGTGCATTACATCATTTTTTCATATACAATTACAAAAATGACTACTGTAGTACTATTGATCAATATGGCTATAGCATATGTTGAAATCTTAGTTTTAATCAAGTTATTATTACTAAAAATAAATTATTTTTAAGTTCATTGCATATAATTTTTGCATATTAAAAATTAATAGTTTATAGTTAAAAGGAATTCTGAATATCAATGTTCTAAAGGAGGTAAATTATGAATTAATTCAATAGAATTTCTTAAATTTAATTTAAAAATTGTTTTTTCTTTAAAAATAATTCTATTTCAAATTGAATAAATTAAAATAATAATTCTAAATGTTGAGATTAGATTATTGATCTAATTGATGAAATTGTGATTCATAATAATAAAAAATATTAGGATAATCTGTATATTGTCGAGGTATGTCATTTTAACCTAAAAGAAGTTAAATATCCTCCAATAAAATTAAAATAAATTTAATTTTTAAAATAAAACAGAAATTGTGTAAAAATAGTAAATCAATGAATTAATCTAGCAATAATTGCAAATACAATTCCTGTAGATAATACATAATGAAGATGAGCTACTACATAATAAGTAACAAGAAGAATAAGATCAATAGATGAGTTAGCATAAATTACTCCTCTAATTGTAAATAAAAAAATAAATCCTGAAGATCAAATTGTTGAGGGTGAAAAATTAATTTTAGATCCATAAATAGTAGCTAATCATTTAAAAATTGTAATTCCTGTAGGAATAGCAATGATTATTTTTCTTGGTGTAAAGTATGCTCATGTATCAACATCTATACCAATTGTGAATATAGGATGGGCTCATACAATAAGTATCCATCAGTTAATATAGCATAAATTATTATAATATTTCTAAATGTTTCATTTTTATTTCCTTCTTGACTAATTATATGTGAAACTAATCCAAATTCAGGTAAAATTAAAATATAAACTTCAAGGTGTCAAAAATTCAAAATAAATGTTGGTAATAAAATAGGGTCTAATCCGCTTGCTGGATCAAAGAATGATGGATTTAAGTTACGATCAGTTGATAACATTGTAATAGCAGCAGCTAATACTGGTAAAGATAACATTAATAAAATAGCTGAAATAAGGAATTTGATTTAATTTTAAATAATTTAGAATTATATTTAAAATTGTAAAATTTTAAAATTAATTGTTCCTGAAACTAATGAGATTCCTGCTTCATTTAAAGATACAATAGTTAAATCAACAGAAATATTGTTATGTGCAATATTATTTGATAAAGTGGATAAATAGTTCTCCTGTTCTTGTTCCACTATTAATTAAAAAACTACAAATAATTATTATTGGTGATAGTGGTAATAATAAAAATCTTCGTAATTTTATTTAAACATGAAAATGATATATCGGGACATTCTATTATTATAGGAAATAATCAGTTTAAAAAATTACCAATAACAATTGGTATTGTTATAAAAAAAATTATAAATAGAGCATGAATTGTTACAATTACATTGTATGATTGATTATTATCAATAATTGTTGTATATGGACAGACTGTGAGTGACTTATCAGTAGCATGCGTGATAAGTCACATTATGTCGTTATAATCATCTCTACAAAACAACCTCGTGTACTCTATAGTTGACACATTCACTTGTACTTATATGATCTTATTAAATAATTAATAAACGTAATAACATACAACATGGCGCTGTGGACGAAATAATCTGTATTATAGTTTTAACGTAATGTATATCACATATATAATAATATAATAGTGGTGAATTGTAACAGTGATGGATTTGAGAACTCCCAGTGAACTATCAATAACAGGTAATCAGGAGCTTAACTGGTTACAATGGAAACAAAAATTCAAAAATTATTTAATAGCAACAGAGAAAATATCTAAAGGAGATGAAACGAAAATTGCCATTTTTCTCATACTTATCGGTGATGACGGAATTAAAATATATAATACTATAAAAAAAACTGACTTGTTAAACACTAAAAGTGAAGAATCATTTGATAAAGTTGTGGAAGAATTTAAAAAACTGTGCGTTGGAAAAAAAAATATTGTGTATGAGAGACATTGTTTTTTGACTTACAAAAGAGCTGATGGTCAATCTATTGATAATTACGCGACTGAACTTAAAATCAAGGCAGTAAGCTGTGAATATGGTAATTTAGTTGATTCAATTATTAGAGATCAAGTAGTTCTTAGTATTACCAATCAAGCATTACAGGAACGTTTAATTGGTATTACAGACCTGTCACTGGAAAAAGCAGTTGAGATAACTAAACGCATAGAGAGTGCGCATGAACAAGTAGTACAAATTAACAGTGGGAAAGACGATAGCATATCAGTAAACCTAGTCAAAAAGTTTGCTAGTAAGAAATATGGCAATCGGAATAATTACTGGGAGAATAGCTCAAGTCAGCAAAACAACTATTCAGAAAAGTTTAATAATAAAGATAATATTCGCAAAAAAGGGTGTTGCCATAAGTGTAATAGAGAACACAAATTTGGGAACTGTCTAGCATATGGTCAAACTTGTCGCTCATGTGGCAATCTCAATCACTGGGCTATAGTTTGCAGAAGGAAAAAGAAGGCATTTGTGAAGGAAGTCAGAGTTCAGGAAGCGGAAAATGGATCAAGTGAAGAAGATGAATCATCAGTTCAGCTACTTGGAGTATATGAAGTCAAAGAAAACATTAGAGTTCAGTTAAAACAACCCAGCAACACGGATGTATGGTATGAAAAAATTAGATTGAATAATACTATGACTGTAAGTATAAAGTTGGACACTGGATCTCAGGTGAATTTGTTGCCTTTTAAAATATTTAAAAAATTAGATAATGTTAAACTTAGTAATACTAATGTAAAGTTAGAAGCTTATGGAGGTTTTAAACTCAAACCAATGGGTAAAGTTGTATTAGAATGTGCAGTGGAAAATCAAACTAATATTAAAGTAACCTTTTTAATTATAAACCTTGATGTACAACCATTATTAGGACTAACAGATTGTATTGCATTTGGATTAATAGAAAGGAAACAATTAACATGTAAAATAGACGGTATTGAAACAAATAAGGCTAGTAATGATAAAAAAAAGTTGTTCATAAATATCAATAAGGAAATATTTAAGGGTATGGGAATGTTTCTGGGAGAGTATAAGATTAAAATAATGAAAAATGCAGAGGGTATTTTTAAACCACCCAGGAGAGTTCCTCAGACTGTTTTGGAAAAATTAAAAAAAGAGCTAGATAGTCTTCTGAAAAGTGGTATCATCAAAACCGTTGAAGAGCCCAAACAGTGGTCGAGCAACATTGTTATAGTTCATAAAGCAGAAGGAAGCTTAAGACTGTGCTTAGACCCCCGGGAATTAAATAAAGTGATTATTAGAGAGTATATCCTAATCCCCACATTGGATGATATACGGGCTAGATTGGTCAACAAAAAATATTTTAGTGTGTTTGATATAAAGAAAGGGTTTTGACACGTTAAACTAGATGAGGACTCTACAGACTTATGAACATTTAGCACCCCTGTAGGGTATTTTAAGTTTACAAGATATCTATACAAATCCACCAGTGTTAGCACATTTTGATCCTAAAAAAGATATTGTTATTCAGAGTGATGCTTCAAAAGATGGGCTGGGGTGTTGCCTGATGCAAAATAAAATACCTGTCGCATATACTTCAAGAAGTTTATCAGAAACGGAGATTCGGTATGGGCAAATTGAAAAAAAGTTTTTGAGTGTAGTTTATGCATGTTCTAAGTTTAGATACTTCATTTATGGTAGAAAAATTGAAGCATGGACTGACCATAAGCCATTGGTATCAATAATGAACAAGAATGTTTCCGAAATACCATCAAATAGATTACAAAAAATGAGAATAAAATTGAAGGTATTTACCAGGGAAAAATATGCATATTGCAGATTTGTTATCGAGAAACTATATAAAAAGTAGTGAGGATACCAGTGAATTTGACACTTTAGACATAGTGCATAGTGTAAATCGTTACAAATGGTATTTATGACTTGCCAAAAGAAACCAGACAAGACAAAGTTTTGAGTAAAATTCTTGATTATTGTCATGATGGCTGGCCAAAGAGTAACCGTGTTGATACCAATGTTAAATTATATTTTAATATGAGAAATGAAATAATAGCTAATGATAATGTTATTTACTACCAGCAAAAAATAATAATTCCAAATAGCCTCAGACCTTTAATCTTGAAATTGCTTCATGAAAGTCATTTAGGAATAACCAAAACAAGGATGAGAGCTAAAAACATATTTTTTTGGCCAGGAATGCTAAATGAGATAGAACAATATATATTGAGGTGCAAAACTTGTGAAACGTTTAGGAGCGCTAACAAAAAAAATACATTGTTGTTGCATGAAATTCCAGAGCTGCCGTTTGAAAAAATAGCTGCTGACATTATGACTTATAATTTAACTAACTACACAGTTGTAGTAGATTACTGGTCAAAATGGCTAAAAATAAGGTCAATCAAAAATAAAACAGCAACAGCAGTGATAGCAAAATTTAAAAAAATATTTAGTTGCCATGGTATACCCAAAACACTTATTGTAGACAATATGCCATTTAATTCTTCAGAGTTTATAAATTTTTCAAAAAAATGGAATTTTGTAGTGAAAACTTCTAGCCCAGAATACACAAGAAGCAATGGATTAGCCGAAAAGGCAGTCCATATCTCAAAACAATTGTTGAGAAAATGTCAAAGTGAGAGAGTAGACTTGGAAACAGCTCTGTTAGAATATCGGTGCACTCCCATGATTGAACATAACGCATCCCCATCATAACTATTAATGAGTAGGTTGCTAAAAAAAAAATTATCAATTTCAAAAGCTAAGTTAAAGCCTATATTACAAACGAAAAATCATGCTAATTTAGAAAAAGCACAAGGAAAGTACAAGGAGTGGCATGACAAGAGAAATAATAAAAAGGAAGTAATTTTCTATGAAGGTCAAAAGGTGGTGGTGTTTAAAAAAGACAAATGGATACCGGGGAAAGTAATAAGCAAAGCAGATAGCCCAAGATCTTACTGGGTTAAAGTAGGTAGTGGTAGTACAATCAGAAGAAATATCTGGCATTTAAGATCATAATTTAATAAATTTAATAAAAGTATGAGTTATAACGAGCTGCAGGACAGGAATGAAAGTGAAAAAGAAAGTAGTGAGGAAAGCAAGAATGTAGAAGAACCACAAAAAAATAAATTACAGGAAAACAAAGTAGTGCCAGTGACTACTAGAAGTAGTAGAATAGTAAAAATACCTGACAGACTTGATTTGTAAATTGTATATATATATTATATAATATAATTGTATGTATATATATTAATTGTATACTTAATAAATAATACATAAATTGTTAATTCAAGATGTGTAGTGCATTGTAATCAGTTTGATGCTCATTGTAATATATTTAAGTCTTATGAACTGATGTAATTCTATTGTGTTAGTATAATTTAACTTTAATATTTAAAAAAAAAAAATGTAATTCATCTATTGTGACAAGTAATTTGTAATACTATGTTTTAATTTAGCATGAAAAGAGAGATGTTGTATATGGACAGACTGTGAGTGACTTATCAGTAGCATGCGTGATAAGTCACATTTTGTCGTTATAATCATCTCTACAAAACAACCTAGTGTACTCTATAGTTGACACATTCACTTGTACTTATATGATCTTATTAAATAATTAATAAACGTAATAACATACAACAATAATGTAATTAATTTGTCTTAATTCTAGAGGAATTAAAATTCTAAGTGATGATCAAATAGCAAATAAAAAATATAAAGTTCCAACATTTTTATGATAAGTTAAAAATATATATAAAATGGCTGATAATAGGTTATCCATTATAATTTATATAAAGATTGAAAAATCATTTTATCATTTAAATCTTATGCTCAAATTATATGATATTAAATTATGTAATTAAGGATTAAACTTTAATACTCTTAATTTTGATGATTAATAGTAAGAAGATTAATAGCTAATTAATTTACGTAAACCCATAATGAATGAATAAATAACTAAAAAATAATCCAAAAAAGATGAATTATTATAATAAAATTATTATTATTATTTTTTAAATTGTAAATATCATTGTTTAAATAAATTAAAATTAAATAATATAAAATGAGTTATTTTAATATAAAAAATAAATTTAAAAAAGTTATTATAATTAAAATTATTATACTATGTATATATTGTTATAAATTAAAGTTTTAATTAATATTCATTTTATTAGAAATCTTATTATAGGAGGTAAACCTATAATTGAAAAAATTAATATATATAATTAAAAAAAAAAATTAATCAAAAAATTTAATTTGATTAATATAGTTAATATTGTAATTACTAAGTAATTTAAGAGTAAAAAATTTAATATTGAATAAATCGAAAAATAGTTAATTCATAAATTTTAATTTATTAAAATTGCAAATAATATTTATGTAGTATTATTAATTGAAGATATAGTTAAAATTGTACGTATTAAATTTTAATTTAAACCTAAAATTTAAATAAATTTTATTAAAAAAATTTTATTTTTATATTATATTTAAATAAGAAATTATAATTAAAGGTGTAATTTTTTGTCAGAATAAACATGAAATTCAGTTTAGTCCTTCTATTATTGAAGGTAGATAAGTGAAATGGTATTAATCTTAATTTTGTTAAAAAAGGTGCAATAATTAATATATGATCATTATTTATAAATAATTTATTTTTATTAATTAAATAAATTAATACTAAAATAATTGATGCCAAAGCATGAATTAAAAAATATTTTATAGTAGCTTAAAATTGAGTAAATTGATGACCAAAAGTTTAAAATTGGATAAATAGATTTAATTTTAATCCTATTCATATAGGTTATCAATTTGATGCTGAAATTGATATTAGAGTTCTAAATATTAATAATGTAAAAAAAATAATTTTTGTTAAATTTAAATTTATCAGAAAAAATAATTGTATTCTATATGTCTAATATGTCCACGAACAACACAAAACGACTCAAAATATTTTTAATTTTGTATTAGATTTCTGTCACAAAGGCATTTATGAACTTTATTCATAGCCATCGTAGCTTTAGAATGAAATTAGGTAATAACCTAACCTTTCTACGATTTATGCGTGAGAAGTATACAAGTATCATCAGCAACTCAACCTTCCATATGTATATTATAGACAAAATAGGACCAGGACACTATAAGTACCTTATGATGATATTAAACTATCGTATTTTATAAAACTTAAAATGTTTTGGAAATTTTAATAAAAATATCATCAGGTTGCGCATAAGGGATTTTTGTACAATTTGCACAAAGAATGCTCTTATTTTAGTCGTCGGAGGTGTTCGAAAAACAGCTCTATGAAGTGTTTATGTTTTTTAAAAAATGATTTAAACATAACTTATCCAACTTTGATTTTTGGAATACTGCGACAAAAAAAAAAAAATCTTATGGTAGAAAAAGCTAAATTAAGAAGCAATTTGAATGCTCAAGTGTTCGCGCCAGTATTATCAAACATTTATTAAGTATAGTCACTAAAGTTCCAAGAGAAGAATATCCAAAAGAACAATATTATAAACCACAGGGCAATTAATCCTCCAATTAAACTTATGTGTACAAACAAAATAATTATTGGGTAAATAATATTGTACATTTTTAATTTCAAAATATTTAACTATTTTAATTCTAAGGCTGCCTAACTAAGTAACCTTTTTTTAATCTTTACAAACCTTGATTTTGATACTCTGCACCATGCACTCCAGAAGCTGTATGGATTTTGCATCTATTATACTATATTCTCTTGGATTTATTTGAACTGTGGGAATAGTAGCAAATGTTCCGGTTATCAGTATAGTTCGATAAAATGCGTAAATATGTATTACGGCTAAAATTATTTGGGGCCACTGAAACAATGATAAAATAAAAACAATCAATACAGTAGTATAAATATGTTGAAAAAAACAGAACAGTGGAGGCTTTAATTTAGAATTTAGTTATTAATTGTACACAATCAATTTAGAAGTCCTATGGAATTACAACCCAAACTCTGATTGCGCTATTGTCTTCAGCATCAAAAAGTATATGTTATATTATATATAAAAATTTGAATTTATACATGTGTCTTTTATTACACATTTACTTACAGTACATTTATTCTTAAGTCTTAAATTATTGAATAATATTTTTATCATCTAATTAAGATTAAGTGATTATATATTTTCTATATATTGAATTTCTTAGGTACCTAATTTATGATTTATAAGTAATATATTTGAAAATGTTTTCTATTGTAATATTATACGTTATACATCGGGTCTTGGACTATTTTTTGTTTCCTTTTTTTTAAAAATTTTACTTATTGGTTATTGCTACTAGGTACCGTTGATTTTTGCATATTGCGATTTGGTTATCATTACACCCCATTTCTACAGAAAGACTCGGGTAATAAAATATATTCAATAGAATATAACATTCTCACAATTCACTTCACTGCCAAATGTGTAAGTGTAGAGACTAGTGAGTATAGTTAGAGAGTATCAAAGATTAGACTGCATTTAAACTGTTAATTTATTTGTACTGAATATTGTATGTTAATTTATTTTATTTTTATAAAAAATACAAAGCAAAATTATATTTTGGAAATGTAACATTATTTCCTACCAAAAAAAGGTTAAGATTCATGTTGGGAATTGGTTAGTTAGCAATCGTATTTCCTTTGTGTATGTATTGCGCTCTATGTATTGTTGGGCAGAGGAACTGACTTCTCTGAAACGGTGTCAACAACAACTTAATATTTGTAACAATACTACAGTAGACTGAAATAACTATATGCGTGAATAGTTGTTTAGTTATATCAATTGTTTATTATTTAAATCAATAGCATGTTATATTTTAACTATTGTAGGTAGATCTAGGAAGTCGATTAACCGATGAGTAGGTACCAAAAAAAATTTATATCAGAAGGCAATTGATTTAGGGTTTGAAAAAAAAACCTATGTATAACTAAACTATTTCTACAACATTGTTAGTACTTATGCATTAACTTGAAATATTAACATTTAGTGCTGTAAGGGGATTTTTAATAAAAAATGGTCCCAAGGTACAACACTCTACGCTGCAGCCTTGCACGTAATGAATGGTATATCGGTGAAATTTAAATAGCTATAAATTCAAAACTAAACCCAAGAGAAAAGTTCTAATTACACAGTAGTTCATCACTCGAGGTGTTAAATTAATGTAAGTTGAGATAAAGAAAATGCAAAATATGAGGTCCAAACAGAGTTTATAAGTTAAAACTGCTTTCGAGCATTACGTAGGTACAACATTAATTGTTAACTTTCAACTTACATAAATCACCGATTATAAGTCAAACGCAAGAACTAAGGTGCACAACTTAATTCATGGTCATACGACTGCGGACCGCTGGCAATTATTACACGATGACACGATGAAAACGCACAACACTGCGTCGATGTCGCTTCTACGCAGGGCAATCACTGTCACTCACTACTCACTATACATTTTTTGTGTAGTCACTAATTACAAATATTATAATACATTCAACAGAGAACAACGAGTAACAAGACGTACCTGGTCATGCCGTACCATACACAAAGAAAATAATGTGCTGTACCGTCGCGGCATTACACGGACGCCGATTGCCGTTAAGGTTATATAATAATAATAATAATAATAATAATAAACATGGACGCAACAGTTGCCAACAGGCTGGAATCAACATACCGTCTCTCGTACGTAAGTTTTTAGTATTTGCACTTATCTATAAAATTACGATTATGTTGGTAATCGGGATATTGAATATTCTATTGTCCGTGTATTTCTTACAAGGGGTCTAAATAAATATATTTATTTTTCATAAATTATTCAGATAATAATTCTTTACTTATTACCCTCGTTGATTTTTAATTTTAAAACTATTTGTAAGTTGACACAATCATAAAATATAAAAATACCAAAATATATTATTAATTGTATACTGTATACTATATTCACGATATTATGACTATATTATTTATAGTTAATGTCCACACTCATTTGAAAATGCTCATAATTTACTTAAAAGTCCAGAATAGAGATAATGTTCTTACCTTAAAGTTCGATAATATGTCAATTCACTGCCCGGATATAGATACTAAAGTTATATAGAATCTATATCCGTGATTCACACTACTATCAAAACTAACAGCGCACTATTGAAACGGGTGAACGAAAATTTGATATATTATGCGTTTTTAAGACGGAGACAACATATTATGTAGGTACGACGTCTTCTTAACGCTACACCCGCATCAGTTGTTTCCGTCCTACAAACACATAAATTTAAATTTATCAGAAGAAATAATTTTATTCTATATTTGAAGTATGACCCAACAGCATTTTTTCCTTTTTTGGCATATATTTAAATGTTAGTTTGTTTTTTGAAATTTATGGATAAGATAGTTTCTTTAAATATACTTTTATATAATACTTGATTTACTCTATCACAGTAACCTTTTTTTTCAGGCATTTTATTTTTAAATATTGTTTAGTAAAAAATGTTTATTGGTTTATACATACATTGAAAAAAGCATTAGTATTTTCAAAAAAAAAAAATTATTTTAATGAGTCATGACATTTCTATTTCTCTAAAAAGGGGGCCTCCTTAGTTAGACCTCCTTTGAAAAAAAGGAAAGAAGAACGAGTATATAAAGGATTTAATTATGTATATAGTACTATACATATATAGACTTCTTATGAATATATATATATATATATATATATAAGGAAATGCTTGAAAAATCAAATATTTTTATAATTTATATATTATAGATTGGATTTAATTTTTTAAATACGTATATTTTATTTTATTTTGTTAGAATGTCTAGTTAAATTGCCAAAGATTTTATAATAAGATAATCGCATCATTAGTGTTGTTCTAGAAAAAAAAAAAATAATGATAATATATAAACATCAGTAAGTAGTCAATATAAAAGCATATTTTGTAACATGAAATAATCAATTTAATTGAACCAAAATCGTGACAAAATTTATAAAAAAATTTTTAATCTTTTTATTATCTTTATTTGTTTTAATTTTGAGAATAACTACATAATTCTGTATGATTTTGCCTTTAAATTTAAA
Organism: Nasonovia ribisnigri; assembly: GCA_027563435.1. NCBI lineage: Eukaryota > Metazoa > Arthropoda > Insecta > Hemiptera > Aphididae > Nasonovia > Nasonovia ribisnigri. The sequence continues at coordinate 45,280 of JANEHU010004139.1, read as the reverse complement.
AATTCAAAAACTTTATAATTATTTAAATTTTAGATTCTGAGCGGAGCGATGAATGTATTGATTTTACAATGATGTGTGTTTTTTTTTTATTTTTTTTTTGTCTGTCATCACGTTTTGGGACAGTAAAAGTGCTTAGATTTTCTTCAATAGTACCTTTTCTGATAGGAAAGTGAATCTAGTTGGTACTTTGGGGGGTCAAAAGTAAACATTTTCCAGTAGTTTTCAAAAGTACCGTGAAAAACAAATGGAAAATTAAGGAAAAAACGGGAATTTTTACGCAACATTGATTTTCGATAAAATCGATTTTGGTTTTTGGTGTAAGTCTAAAAAAAATGACGGTAAATACATGAAATTTTTACTGAATGTTTATATAAGCAGTTTCTATATACCATACCGTTTTCAAAATATTTTGACTTATTTTGAGCTGTTTACAGACATTTTAAATTTCCAATCTTTTTGGTTTTTTTTTTTTTAAAAATCAATAACATTTTATTTATTCGTTAAAAATTCTTGAAAATTTAATAGAATACTCCTAATATATTATTTCAAAGGTAGATGAAAAATATTAAACATCTGTAGTCACAATTTTTTTTTTTAAGCATTCAAAGTTGACATTTTGACAAAATACGTAAAAATGACGAAAATTTGCAAATTATTTAGAGTTAGAAATTCATAAAAATTTTTCTTTTTAAATCTAAGGTTTTAAATTTTAACACAAGATTTAACGTAAGTTTTTCTACTTTTATCAAAAATAAAATATCTAAAAGCAATTAAAAATAAATTTTTATGAGTGTTTTAAGTTCATAATTTTACAACATAGGATATTCACTCGATTTCTCATGTAGCGTTTTTCTTATTTGGTTGTAATTCAAAACGAATAATTGTAGATGCATGAAAATTTCACTAAATGTTTATATTCTCATTTTCTATACACCATTCAATTTTGAAAATATTTTGATTTGTTTTGAGCTGTTTACAGACATTTTTAGTTTTCAATTTTTTTAGTTTTTTTTTTTATAATTGTCAATAAAATTTTATTTGGTGGGCCAAAAAGTCTGAAAATTTAATACAAGCTTTCTTATATATTGTTACAACATCAGTTGAAAAATTTTAAAAATACATAGGCACGATTTTTTTTTATAAGCATTTAAAGTTCGAATTTTGACAAAATTTGTCAAAATCTCGAAAATTATAAATCATTGTAATTAAAAAATTATAAAATGTTCAGTTTTTATAACTAAGTGTTGAAAATTTAAAACAAAAATTCTCATAAATAAATCATACTGTAACCAAAAAATCTAAAAAATATATCAACACATTTATTTTTTACAGACATTTTAATTTCAAATTTAGACAAAATTTCATATTTAAACCAAGAATAATGATTTTAGTTATTTTGATATAATTTAAAAATATTATTTGTTGGTATATGAAACTTTTAGAATATATTGTTATATTTTATATACACGCAATGGCATTTTAAAATATAATTTTTTTGAGAAAAATGAATTTAACCAACTATAGTAAATACTAATGCCTATAATACTAAAATTAATTACTTTATTCACAATAATATCATCAAATACATTTAGACTTAGTAAGATATTATAGACTGACTGACCGTCTTCGCTCAGAATCGTTTTTCTTATTCAATGATATTATATCATTGGATTAAAATCTAACACAATCCATTACAGTGACTCACTTGTAACCTACTGTACAGCAGAACGACATACACTTACCCGCCCTTTTTAAGTACTGAGATTTATTACTGCTCATAATGATCATTTCATTGAAGTAGAGTGAAAGTAAAACATTTTTTATTCATTTGGTTAATCACAATTGTCCACAATTATTTTATACAAAGTGTTCTATTATATGGTTCTGTCGTACCATTAAATTAACAAAGGAAAACAGAAGAGAACTGAGCACGGACTACTTTATAATATTATATTATACAGTTAACTGTGTTTAATACATATTTCATTGAAAAGAAACAAAATTTAATAGTATAATATTAAAGCTGGATATTTCTTTTGAGCGTTGTTGCACAATTAAGAACACTGGTCTAACTAAAAATAATAAAATAAATTAAATATGTATTGTTTAAAAAATATATATTTATGTGATCATCACATTAATTACTTGATTAGTTGTTAAATTTCATTGCTAAACAACAATAGTTCAACATGATTCTTTATAACTGCCAGGTTTTCAACGTATGAGTTAATTCATCAGACAATATTGAATTGAGTTTTTTAAAATTAAAGACATTGCAGACTGCCGCAACGAAGAAAGTCGTAACTCAATTTTACAGCTTTTTTTTCAAACTGGCGTAAATGTTTATCTGGACTTCAAACAAAACTGATAGTAGCATAAATCAATCAAAAATGGTCCATACAATAAGATGCAGTTACTGCTGTTTTCATTGGAAATTCTGAAAAACAAAAATGACTAATTGAAAAAAAAAGTTATAAAATTGAGTTACGACTTTCTTCGTTGCGGCAGTCGTTGTGTTCCTGATTTTATTCTACCAAATTGTTTGAAGCAATGGCTAGAGATTCTTTGTATTCTGACTGGTACATTAATAAAACAGTATATTCAGATTGTACTTATTTATCATGGCCTAATTGTAGTAAGCAATAGCCTCTTTTACTCTGAAAAATAACCAATAACAAAAATCTATTGTATTGATACTCTTATTTATACTAAAATCTATAGATAAAATTCACATGGAAACAAATAATAAATATTTTATAAGTTACAATAACATCTTGATTAGTACAAAAAACAAACTTTAACTTTTTATTTTAAAAACAATTACTTACATAATATAGTTTGAAAATTGTAAAATGTAATTTATTATATTAATCATAATATTTTTATTGTTACGAAATATAAATCAAGTTTAACTATAAAAGTATTGAAATAAATAAAATTATATTAATTAGGTACTTACAAGTCAAAGTTATAATATTATTAACTTTTTAAAATAACTAGGTATTATTATTATTATTATTATTATTATATCCCAAACAATGTATATCATTACTCATTATAATACATACGGAGACTATTATGAATATATTGTATATTGAAATAGTATCAGTTTGAATAGTAAATTTGTAATTTATATATTAAGTATATTTTTTTTCACACATAAGTGGTAACTTCAAATACTAAATTATTTATAATTTACTTACAATTGATTTTATGTAACATCTATAGAACATATTATGTATTATGTGTATATAATATGCTATATGTAACTACACAATGCAGTGGAAGTTTATAAAATGAGCGCCTATTTTATGACAAAACGACTTTTCAAAATTAATGTTACATACATTGTTATAAAACAACAAATTCAAAATATAATTACTTAATAGTTGTTAGCTTTTCTTGAATTTTTCTTCTACCGCTTCATCCTCTTCCAGTGTATTTCTACATGATTTTGAGCCTGATCAAGTTTATATGTTGTTTAAAAGTTGGAAGGTCATATTTATTCAAAAACAAAATATAAAATTAATTATTGAATTGCGATTGAATGTATAATGGATTAAAGAACTTACATCTCTTAATATTTAGAAAGTTGAGAAATAACAGCTGTATGGTTTGATTTTCTTTCATTTGTAAATTTGTTTTTACTCTGCTTGATAATATCTCAATAAATTTAAAAACATTCATTATACCTAGAATTATTAATAAAACGATGTAGTATCAATTACAAATCATAAAACCATAAAAATACAACATAATATTGTAGGATTTTGTACTTTTATTAATCAATGATTATTTATTAGGTACAAACCTAAAAAGTTAAAAGATAGCTTATAAATATTTCGTTTGTAGTAAATTAAATGAGTGTTAATCATGCACATAAGCTGGACATAAGATATTATCTACCATAGCATGGGGTCAAGTGAGCCTGGGAATGTGAAGTGGTCCATTTTCATTTTTTGCGATATTCATCAATATAATCATTAAACAGTTTAACGAAAATTAATTTTATCATTCTACCTCCATAGCAGTATGATAACAATACGTAGGTATAAAATATGTCTGCAAAATAATATTGTTAAAGACTTACTCCAAAATCAAGATAGGAACTTTGAGCAAACATTGTTAAGGGGTTCAATATAATGTCTACTTATACTTTTCACCGAGAAAATAAAAGACGAATATTTGTTAGTTTTATAACAATTCACTCCTATCTAATCTGACCTAATTGTTTACCCTTTGCTGATGCCAAAGCCTCTCTAGCACCTTTTATTAGGTATAAAATAAAACAATTATTTCATATTTGAATGATATGTACAAAAATGGATATTAAATTACCGTCGGCGAGAACACTTGGTGTCGAGAACGCTTGGAGGCGAAAAGGTGTCGGCGAGAACGCTTGTCGACGAATTCGTTGACGGTGAGAACTCTTGGCGACGAATTCGTTGGCGGTGAGATGGCTGTAACCGCGGCTGTATCATTCAGTTGCCGACTTCCATGGATATTTCTAGGCGCTGACATTCAAACTCGACTCTCAGACTTGAAACGAGATCGACAAACCTTATCACAAATCCTTATCACCGACGGTGCCCACTCACAGCGAGTCTCGCGGGCCTCCACTTGTATACATATGAAATAATATTATGGTGTCTAAGGCGCATGCGCATTAACTAGCCGTCCATCGAATATTATAATATACACGGATGAATATAGTACACTCACAGCGAGTCTCGCGCATAAATATTAAAGAACGGATGGGACATGGCTATACTAATAAAATAGTGGGAAGTGCGTCGGAGTGGGGAAGAGAGAAAGACTGTTTTTTTTATCATTGCCTCTCATTCTAGCAGAGGTCTTATCATAAACGTTACACAACAATATTATACGATTATATTTATATATAATTTATATATGTATGTGTGTTGCGACCTCTGTTTACTTCGAAACATTTTCGTATGATAATCACAAAATATGGCCTAGTCAGTCTTCAGTATATTCCACAGTCTCGGGAGCCCCCCCCACCCACCCACCCACTAGTGCCTAAGGCGCATGCGTATTAAATAGCCGAACATAATGCACACGGTTTGTGTACGTGTACGAGCGCTTTATCTACACGGTCATTCGGGCGTATTCTACAGACGCGGCGCAGAACAACTGAACGTCGTTATCGAAAAATAACACATTATTGTAACCGTACTAGTCGCTCGGATTGACGGTAGTATTTAATAGTTAACACTTTTGACCTTGTTTGACTTTTCGGTAAAACGAAACACGCTTGTTCGGCGATAGAGCGAATTGTTGCCGTTCCCGCCGCCGGTGCCGTTGCCGCCGCCGCCGCCGCCATCGCTGCCGCCGCCGCCATCGCTGCCGCCGCCGCCGCAGCTGCCGTCGCCGCCGCCACTACCACCGCCGCCACCACTACCACCGCCGCCTCCATTGTGCGCCGCCACCACTACCACCGCCGCCTCTACTGTGCGCCGAAACAATTATTGTTAGACGCCGCGCACGTCGGAGCCCAGCCCAGCGACGCCGCAGCAGTTGTAGAAGCCGAAATTCGTCGGTCATTATTTCGCCTGCGATCCCGGAGCGTCGGATACTTACAACGAGCGCACTGATAGACCGTGCTTACTCGGACGGACGGTCGGTCAGTCGGCAAGCCACTCGGACGATATTATTCTTCATCTGCGAGACACGTTGACCATTGCCACACCTTGTTGCCGAGTTCCGAGTTTCACGCTGTCTTGTACAGCAAGCCAATGCTGTTGAGGTCCACTGCTGGCGTCTAGTACGAGTGGTGTTGCATACGTCGCTGAAGGCGCGATGTCTATTCACCGGCAGCATGAAGAGGGTTCGACATCGTCGTCAATGTCCATCAGCACCATTGAGCCTACGTCGACGATAGACTGCAGTGACAAGAGAAGTCATATCAAAACATGTAAGTGTTTTTTACGTCATGCTCTGTCTATGTTACCTGACATGATTTCACCATAATTCCCGGCCAGCCGCTGGGCCGTTTAGCTGTCCAGGTGGTTTCTCAGTGAATACATCTGCTCTACGTCTACTGACACTGATGCCGCACGAGCATAGTTTTATAACCTGTTTGTGTTGTACATTTGTGCTTAAACATTACATCGTATATCGTCTAAATGTTCTATTTGTTATTACTCCTTACCCATCCCACTTTATACAGTAATATATGTCCATACCTCATTATTTTTTTAAAAACTATAATTTTTGCTCTGTCTTGTACTCTCGTCACATTTCTGTACCAGACATAATATAAATGTTATACATAATATAGGTGGCTACTTCTTGTGTGTCTTGAAAAAAATGTTCTATCTGTTGTATTTACTGAGAACAATCCTGGTGGAAGTCACATCATACCTATATTTTGTGAAATGATGTAGGAATGTTATACCTACCTATTACATCAGATTCCTCTTCAAGTACCTAGTTGTTTATAGTTGTTTCACTTTTATAGTCAACAGTTTACCTATCTATTTTTTTAATATTTCTTGCTGAGAATTATCAATATTCATATGGTCTCAGTAGAGTAGTTGATTTCGTTTAAAGCTAAATATGGTGAATGATTGTTTAGTATTAGACTTTTATTATAATTTTTTTTTTCGTTTGTGTCCTTAAGAAACAGTGCCTAGTATAAAATATGCTATGGACTTTGGTACTGTATCATTTTAATTTTAAACCTAAAATAAACTGTGCTTAAGTGTCTTGTCAATTAAATAACAATAATTATTTTTGTTATCTTGTTCATAAACATTTAAAAATAAAAATGTAATTACCACAAATAATTTACTAATTAAAAAAAATTAAAATAATAGTTTAATTTTAATTATGATGTAGGTACCTTGCTGTTTAGTTGTCAATGATAGTTATAGTATTTACCATTAGTAGATATGTAGATAACTAGATAAGTAATATTTTCAGTGGTGCAACTGAGGGCTAATATTTAAGAGGACTGAAGTACTAAAATAAAATAACAGAAAATGTCACTGGTGACCCTCAGAAGATGTAAAAACATATAAATGAGCATAAAAATATCCTACAGAAAAATATAGATTTATTATGTTGAATTTGAAGTAAATATTCTTAATTTAAAATGTGTGCACTAATATTATTTGTACCTACCTAAGATAGGATTGAACAATTTAAAAAATTTTATTTTTCAGAATACAAAGAGATAATTTTTAATAGAATTAAATATTTACATAATAGGAACCTACGAGGAGTAAATTACTGACACTAATTGTGTATACTTGATTCCATGACTTGGTAGGTTACTGAATTATTTTATAAAATTCTACATAATATAATTAAAACAACTTTTTTTTACTTTATATTATATCGATCAATTTGAGAAATATGCCTCAATATAAATTCCCGTTGACCATTTAAATTTCCAAGTGACCAATATCTCCGAAAAATGTTGGTACGTTGAATGTTAGTATTTTTGAGCACTTAAGTCTACACTTGTCACTGCATACAGTTCCCATTTTTTTTCTGCAACTACTTTTTTACTTTTTGAACTTGTATACTGTTTTCCTTCATTTTTTAATTGTTTAGTTATATTTTTCTTCCACATTAGTTTTTTTCTCATCTTTTCTTTTGTATTTTCATTACTAATTTCTGTATTAATATAATTTGTTGCACCGACTGGTACATAGGTTTTATCTTTGTCTGTGTTATCATAATCATAACTTGATGAACCTTCAATTGGAAAAATTAAAATTATAAAATAATAATATTAAATCAGGTGTATAACAAATTTTTTGCAAGTCAAAAAAAGTTACATTTTTTTCATTAAAAGTTACTTATTACTCAATAATATATAGGTATGGATAGGTATGAATATACAGGATGGAAATATATTCTTTGTTTTTAACATTGTTACTTTTTAAAAATATACTTTTCTTAAAATTAAAAATAAATAAATGTAGGTACCTACCTAATTCTTAAAATTCATCATTTTCTAATAATGTTAATGTTTTATTAATTTCACTCATGAGAACAAAGCTTTAGTGGTCCTTGTTAGTTATAAGATTTAAAAACCTGACCAATATTTAAACTAGGTACTAGTTACAAATTGTATGAGACACAGCAATAAATTTAAAAAAAAAGTAACTCTTAAAACTAATTTCAATTTTATTTATTAGCCTCCTGCTAAGTTATTAATAATAAAAATTAAACATACCCAGATCACACTCATTTAAATGTTCTATTTATCTATCTTTATTTGAGTTGAGAGGACTACATGGCTGCATAGGAAGTAATTCTAACCATTCTTGTTCGTTAGTGTCTCCAAAATCTGAATAAAAATAATACATAATATTGTAAAGTAAATAATAATTATAACAATAATAATAATTTGAGTTAAATAATAGGTACTTCAGATTAAAAGGAAAAGTTATTATACTTCAGATACTAACATTTAACCAGATTATACTTACATAAGTTATCTAATTTTTGCTCCAATAAGGTAATGCATGGACTAAGTGGCTTATCAGTAGGTTGCAACTTTAACCATTCTTCTTCTGTGTTATTTTCGAGGTTATTTTGGTCCTCAGGTAAAATGTAATCAATATGTGTTTTATCTGTACTTATAATTTCAAAATTATAAAACGATAAATCTATAGCAAAAACAAATAGGAATGGATTTTTAGTTATAAATTAATGAGTAAAACAGTATAAATATTGAATGATTTATTAAAATATATCTGTACTATAATCAGCCAAATCATTTGAGCTTTTCTCTTGTAAACATGTTGAACTTATTGTACTACTTGGCTTTAAAGTTTTCAACCACTCTTTTACTAGATAATCTTTTTCTTGTACATTATTAATATTATTATGATTTAAATTTAAGTGTGGTATGTTGTTGAATGCTTTTCTTGAATCACAATTATCATTAATTTTTAATGGTATAGCCTAATTAAAAAAAATCAAAGTAGTTTTATTATGGTAGTAACATATTTGATATTTGTACATTGCAAATTATAAATTACAAAAAACATTATAAATTTAAGAAACTTACTTTTTTTGTATCAACATAAACATTTTGTTTTGACTGTGAAAAATCAGCTACGTATTTAGCTCTTTTACTTTGCACTTTCGATAAATGGTGCATTGTGGTGTTTGAAACAATGTTTTAATATTTAATAGCAGTATAGCACAGTAACTACGAAAATGTTAACTATAAAAATATAAAAACAACGTGAACTGCAAAGAGGTGAGGTCTGTGGTACAAGTATTATAATTCTACTAGTATAGTAGAATGGTCGTCCGAAATCCTTTGTCTACAATTTTTATCATTGAATTTTGTATACCAAAATAATATTATTATCATTATTATTGGTTATTGCAAGTTACCACTATTTAATAAGATAATATAAATTATCATTATAATTGTAAATCGTGCTGGTTGCCACCAATATATGAAGTAAAGCATTTAAAAATAGAATAATTCCCAATATTATTTAAGGTTAATAGTGCAACATTGCAACAAGTCAACATGATGCAATTAAAATAATTATAAAACTAATTCAATACTGTAACAACTCAACTGATTTCTATTTTTAAGTTATAGTATCAGTTCAATATTGAACTAAGTTTATTTGGTACAATTTTGAACTGTTATAAAAGGGAAATTACAATAATTCCATAACGAATCAAGTGGCTTCACGGATGGAATAATTTTTTGATATTTTATTGCTTTATTGATTTGAAAAGCATGTTATAAGATGAATCCAAAAATGTATCAGTTCGCTTTAGCAATATTTTGAGTTGTCGCAGTATTGAACTGGGTTGTCGATATTATGTATATACTTATTATTCTAATCGAGATTATAAATGTGTAACATATTTATTCGGATTATAAATAATAATCAGATAATAACTTGCTGTTTTTAAATTGGTAAAAATAAATAATGATAAAATAAACCTCGATATAACAGGAACAAATGTAGAAAATAGTTTTTAAATTAAAATTGACATTGTTCATAAATCATGATAAATCCTTGTATAAGCAATATTTTTAAGTAAAAAATTATAATAATCAAATAGGTTGTTACGAGGGTAGGTATTTTGTTTCAGTGAATTGCAAATTGCAAATAATATAATGAAAGTTTGATTTGATAATTAATAAATCTTTTTTTTTAAGTGTTACAAATTACAATTTATTATTTTATATCATAATAGGTAATCCTTTTAGTTTAAAACAAAATACATTATACACTTAAAGGTACCTACATAAAATTTAAAAAAAAAATATCAACAATCCAGTCTTTTGGTTTGCCTATTGTATATATGATATAGCCATATAGGCTCATTCATTTGAAATATATATCTAGCCTTTTGGTTTGAAAAAATAATAATAATAATCCAGTTAGTATTATTGTATAATAATATACATTAAAAATTATATAGGCTTATTAAATATTAAATAAAAATCCAGTCTTTTGGTTTAAAAAAAATAATAATAATGTCTTGGTTTGCTTATTATAATACATAATATGCTTATTAAAATCAAACAACTTTATTTTAATGATTTTCATTTACAGAAACATACCCAGGAAATTGTTAAGCTACTTTCTTGTTTTTGATCATTAATTTTGGATTTGGTAAAATGCTAGGTAAAATGGCAATTATCATTTCTGGATTAATAGTTGAAACATCTTTTCCATTAATGCAGAACTCTATTCCAAAACGGCATTTTTTTTTTTTAGGCCCACAACTACTATATCACCATCTTCTTGAACTACCGATTGAACCACACATACATATTTGTAATGTGTTTTTTTTACGTACTCCTACCCATAAAATCGACAAATATCCCGTATATATACACCGGCTTTAATCCAATCCCAAATAACTTGTTTATATTTTATTTTTTAAATACCTACCTATATTTTGAGTAATTTATTTATTAAATAAATATTTTTTTCATACAACACTCACATACTTTATATATTACCGACCAGAAACTAAATTATAGACTATAATGTTTAATAAATTAACTTAATATACTTCTTAAAATGAAAAATTAATTTGTTACCCGATTTTTTACTTTCATTTTAATTCAAAAATGAATTTAGTAAGTTAATAAAAATACAAAAGAAACTGGTTAAAATAAAATTAACTTTTTAATTTGTTAATGCCCACCTTTGCAATATACCCAGGGTACCTATATAAGTATTATAATTATGTAATAACAAAAAAAAATATTTATACAATGTGATGGTAGTTTATGGGATGTTGTGTTAACTTAAACAGTATTAATACAATTTAAAAATAAGATAGGGTCCAACAAAACAAAATAAAATGTCAGTAACACATTGTAATATATTGATACCCGGATTGATACCCAACATAGTAGAACCGAGATAAGAACAAATGTACCTATAGCAAATATATTCACCACTATCTCACCCGGATATTTACTCCTAAGTTTGATAGACTAATAGACTTGTAAAAAATATAGTACTGGTTAAAAATATTTTAATAGACCCAGCCATTTATCTTAAAGATAATTTATAATTTTTAAAATTGATAATATTATAATATTATAGTTACTTTTCAATTTAAAAGTTAGTACGTAATACCGAAGGGAACATTACTCTGTAATTAAACCCTAAATGAAACTATGAACCAAAATGTTAACTATTTAAATGTGCTAGTGCATTGGGTAAAATTGATGTAAATTGTAAGTATGATGCAGGATGCAGTTGGCTTCAAAATGATTTGTATTTTGTTGTCTGTGGACTGTGAGATTAACTACAAACGAATTCAGTTAACAGCATGATTATAAAGATTATTCTTTATAATAGTGGTTAACAGTGATTTCAAATTGTTGCTTATCACTCGGTAAACGGAAAAAAAGTCCCCGGAAATAAAGTTTCGGAAAAAAAGTCCCACGGAAAAAAAGTCTCCAAATTAATATTTGATTTAAATTCAGTCTTTTATCGTATAGGTATTTATAAGTACATAGCTTTGCCCTATAGGATATTACATGTTACATATTTTATTGAAAATAATTAACAAACAACTAAATTAAATTACCTTAAGGTACCTTTGGCTTGAGTAAGCGATACAAAGAGGACGAAAACTTCAATTTATATTGTGCTATGATGGATGGATTGGCTTTTCTCCCTGTGGATAAAGTTTGTGAGGGGATGAATTATTTAAAACAAAATTGTCCAACTGGAGCAGAAGATCTACTTCAGTATTTTGATGAAAATTACGTTGAAGGTACTTTCAGGAAAGTTAAAAAAACAAACAACATAATTTTAAGAAGAACACCACCATTGTTTGTACCAGAATCATGGAACGTTAATATAACAACTCTGTTATAAAATCCACACAGAACTAATAATGCTTGTGAAGGCTGGAACAATAGGTTTTCCCATCTCGTCGGCATTAAACATCCCAGTATTTGGAAATTAATAACAAAAATGGGTCAAGAAGTTGGAACGGACAAGGCAAGAATGGCATTGGCTGAATTAGGAGAAATTAACCGGAAAAAAACAAAAGCTGGTAAAAAAATTGAAGTTCGATTGAACATTTTATGTCAACGTTTTGATAAAGACAAATCTGCAGATATTCCTAATTTTTTAAAGCAAATAGGTCAAAATATAAGAAAGAGATCTTTTTTATCTGAATAAATGCATTTTTATATTTTTTAAATAATATTATAGGACATATTTTATTCAATTTTTATAATTATTTTACATGGGGTACCAATAAATGCACTTTTATATTTTTTAAATAATATTATTATATGTTTAAGATATTATATTATTATATTATTTTCAATAAATGTAACATGTACCTATTGTACCTATAATTTTGTAAATAAATACTTATCTACAATAATTTTTAATCCTAGAAAGGTACCTTAAGGTAATTTAATTTAGTTGTTTGTTAATTATTTTCAATAAAATATGTAACATGTAATATCCTATAGGGCAAAGCTATGTACTTATAAATACCTATACGATAAAAGACTGAATTTAAATCAAATATTAATTTGGAGACTTTTTTCCGCGGGACTTTTTTTCCGTGAGACTTTCTTACCGGGGACTTTTTTTCCTAATATCCTTATCACTCACTGTCTTATCATAGTTACCTGAATATTACTACCACAAACCCATTGACGGTTCACCATGTAGATTGTAGATATCTACTGCAATAATATTTATGATCTAATATGGACAACAGTGATTAGTTATTAAATAACATTAATAATAATCACAAAGTTTAAGATAATATACTGGTTGCACAACTCCCATATTAAATTGCTTATGATACATGGACCGTTCTATATGTTTTGCGATAAGACTCGTGTAGACTTAGATTGTAGCAGGGCATAGACACTGTGTGTATCACGAATTAAAATATACTGGATACCCAACAATACATGATAAGGCGCTCCTAAACTGACTTTCAATGTGCAAAGGTGCACTAGCGCTCCAAGGGAATTAAATGTATAGTAATGGACTGACTATTTAAAATTTAAAATATTATATTATTATGCATAAAGCATAAATAACAAATATTATGATGATTTTTCAAATGGTTAATTAAAACATTCAAGCATTTCCTTATTATTGTAATCTACAATATAATAATTAATAAGCACCATTCTAATTATTCAATATTCTACTATTAAACTCCCTAATTTATAAAATCCAACAAATTTTTTATTCGCATAGTCAAGAAGTTGAACATCATAAAACCAATTTGATGGAACATTTATCATTTTGATCATCTTTACTATATATTGAAATACAGCTGAAGGCTTCAATAGTGATATCTATGGACACGTGTAATATACATAATGTTTATAAGAACTAAAATAGAAAAATACAAATCATATTGTACGTTACAAAAATACAAAATATCTTAACTATTTAACTTTTTGATCATTAACACTTACACTGTTACTGTTTCCTGCTTTGGAACATTCATCATCAATATCAATGTTAAATCTATCTACTGTGATATTCTTGGAATAGCAGTGATCATCTTCAACATTAACTTGATTAGTAATCTACAACATTCATCATTAACTATTATTACCTGCACATCATGCATTTTAAATAAAAAAATTAATATTTATAAAAACCTTTTGTTTTTTGTTTAATGGTATATAATTTAAGTCAGAAATTGTACTTGTAGGCTTCATTATATCTAGACTTATATCTAGTTCAATACTGTTTTCGACTATTGGCTGAAATTGTAACACTTTTTGGGGGACAGCTCCATTTTTAAGTCTTGGTTGTTTTAGACATATCTTAAAAGTATTTTATAGTTTATTTTTTTTTTTATAAAATATCAAATAATATGACACAATAATTTGAAAACCAATTAAAAATATACCGTATTTTTTGTTAGATCCCTGGCCCGATATCCATTCTCTTGTTATATCCTGAGACTTAAAATGATTTTCACAAATCCGGGATTTAGATTTTAATGTAAAACCTAAAGCTTCATTCCAAACTTTCCATAAATCTAAATCTTTAGGTACACCAAAAGTACTTTTTTTTCTTTTAGAATCACAAAATGGAACACAACAACTCATTTTTGTTTTAAGGAAAAAAATATTTTGGATTAATGAAAAATGGCCAAAATGGGAAATTTATCACAGTTATAGACACGAATTAAGATATACGTCTATTTAAATTCCTGGTTATAAACAATGTGTAGTGAAAGTAATTAACATGACGAATTGGCGAATCTATTTTGTCATGGTAATCTATTTAATTCCAAATATTTACAAATTTGGCGGTAAATTATTTTGTAAAAGTTGCCACTAATATGATAACAAGCGCTAGGTGTAGTTTGCACCAGCTGTTCTGACAAGTCAGTTTGGGTCCAAGAAAAATAGTTGTTCATATAGGTCGTTGGGTATCCAGTATATTTTAATTTGTGGTGTGTATTAGCATAATCCGGTGATTGTGGCCTTGAACACGGTTTCCAGGGGGCGTAGTACACGTTATCAATTAAATGTATCATATTATCAATATTAAAAATATCAAATATCAATATTATAATATTTATTGCATAGCAAATGATTAATGAATACAAAACTGAAACTACTGACATTACCATACATAAAAAACTTTAAATTAATTAAAACGGCTTTCGTCCGTGGTCAATGGATAGTTTCCGTTTTTATGATATCGTAACAAATAGGGATACACGTTGCCAACATCTTATTTGATTACGGATACGGTACAATTTTTTGAGTCCAATACTTCATACCGTAGGGATACAGAAACCCGACCAGTTGATCGAGTGTCGCTTCTATATTGTTCTGTGATTGTAGTGAACCCTAGCAGCAAACCCCGAAAACTATCCTATCAATAAACTATGTTATTGTGAGATATTACTATCAGACACCGGTGGCGGTAAATATAAAAGATTAAAGATTAGAAAAAAGCAGCAAAAAAAAAAAAAAAATTACAATTACTTTAATTTTATTGTTATTGAATAATTTTAATTTGTAAATGTGGGCTACACAGCCTACACTTATTTATCTTAAGAGTATTTAATATTTTTTAATTATTATAATCTCCAACTGTTATAATGCCGTTGTGTCAAAGATTGTAGATATCACAATGCATCCTTATTTAGTGTACCTAAAAATTTAAAAAATGAATGGGAAATAGCATTAAATATGAATTTAAACCACAATTCAAGGTGCTACTCACTTTAATCCAGATGATATTATTACAACGTGGGAATCTGGTGTTGGTGCAAGTAAGTAAATATTCCGTGAGTACATTTTACTACAGACAACGATTCGTTTTCTCTTAAACCACAGATTTCTTTCAATATTTTTAAATTATTTTTAGATTTGTTTGAAAAGACCAAAGCTTAAAGCTTAAAGCTTAAAGTACACACCATAGTTGGAGCATCACAGTAAACAGTGTGAAGGATAATATTAAATAATAAATATTAATATTCAACAATTAATAGTAGAATACTATATAATATAATATTGTCATGTCGATGTCTTTATTGATTCAAAAATCTCCCACAAGGAGCTAGTTCTTCATTCTTATCACATTCAATTATGAGAAGGTCCATTTCATTCCATAAAGTTGTGCAACCAGTATATCTTAAACCGTGATAATAAAGAAAACTATGAGACACTGTCTATCGAATAGGTGACTTTACTTTAATAATATCAATATAAGGATTATGTATCAGATTATGTAGAGCACAAGGTGCACACATATTAATAATTAATATAATAGTTGTGCTCTAAATTGGTCCAAGAAATTAAAATTAAAACTCACACAATATGACTGTCGCGGCCGTGACTCTAAAAGAAATTATTTAGTAAAAAAAACACAGTATTATCAGTCTTCATCATCTGAAATAAGAGGATCGTTAATACTTTTTTTTGTTTTTAAATTAATGTAATATTGGTGAAACACTTCCGGCATCAATGGTAATAATAACAGAAGATCTTCTTTTTTTTTTTTCAGTGGTTATTGGTAACTCTTTGTTATATGTATTAGGTAAAATATTATAATTTGTTAACTTTTTACGACACAAATCAAGACTTAAAAAATCTTCTTCTTCTGTTAAGGAGGTTTTGTAAAAAACTGTGTTTAGTTTTCCTTTTATATACCTTAACCATTTAGTCTCTTGAAACACAAATTTATCTCCTACCATATTTTGTTTTGGCATTTTAGTTTTTAAGAGGCTGCTGAAATTATCGAAATTACTTTGAATCATGTCAATCATTTCAAATTTCTCATCTCCTGCCCATCAAATCATTTGTGTCCAGTCATTTGGATGGTTTATTGAACCCTGTGTACCTTTTTCTTGCCTCCTCAATCCTAGCATGGTCCGAATCACACTCCATCCTAGTATGACCCGGAACCATAAACTTATGATGAATTATTTTTATTGAATTATCTTGTTCAAAGTACCAGAAACACATTGCCATAGAAATACTATTTTTGTTTTGAACTGAGCAACAGCCACTGTACATTACAATGTACTCTATATCTGGAGATATTTTTTTCAAAAAATCAAAAATACAAGAACTTATATCACTTGCACCTCTTTTTGAAATGAGTTCACTACAGATATAACATGAAGCCGTACAGGATATGATATTTTGGGCTGTTAGGTTGTATGTCCACTACTGACGTTTGTAAAACACAACAGAAGACTCTAAGCTTGGTTTTGGAAGACACTGTTGAAGATACATTTTTTGTCTTTTGTTGCACATGATGAATCATTTCTTTTTGAGATGTATGCTTCTTCAGCTTGATTTTGGTGTTGATCTGTTCTGACCTAACCGGTTTTCTGATCCGCAGTAATATTGTTTGAAAGTTGCTTATGAATTGTATCGCAATGTACACACGTATCTTTCTTTGGATTTTTGGCTTTAAGTCCGGATGCTTTAAAATATTTTTGGTATATAGTACAGCTTACAGGAGTTTGAGCAGATTTTTGATATTCATCATATGCAGCTTGTAAAGTAAAGAATGGTGGTAGATATTTTTTACTTGTTTCTTTTCGTCAGTTATGACTCTCATAGGTAGGGAGACTTTTTAAATGATCTTTAATAATCATTATTTCCTTATAAGTTGTTTTATTTGCTGGTGCTGATTTGCCTCTTTTATCTGGTGATGTATTGCTAACTGAAGAGTTTAATTTTTGTGCACAGACATTCCGTACAAACTAAGATGTTTCTCCAAATATTTTAATCAAACATATTTTGCAAACCGATACTAAGTTACCATATTTTGAAACAGAATAATGGTATGTTATTTTTCTATTTTTTTGGCTTTTCAGGGGTAAATCTGCGTTTTCTTGTTGTTTTTTCAGTCAAATTTATCAACCCAGAAATGTAAGATACCTTCTAGTAAAACATTTCATTGACCAATAATGTTTAAACAAATTTCCACGCAATTCATTATCAATTTTAGTAACATTTCTCTCTACAATTTGTTAATGGCTCAGATCTGGCTTTGACAATTTTGCCTTTATTGGTAATGTATTCTAACCTACTATTTCTATTAAGTTTCCTGTATTTCCTAAACTCATTTGTTTCTCCTTTAATACTAATTTTAATTTTTCTCTTATTTGGAATTAATACATCAATTTCATTATCAAAAATATCATGTTCATCATTTGCTACTAAAATATTTTCTGGAGTACCCGGAATTACACTTAATGTCTTGATTAAACTGTTCCGATTTTCATTTATCACTTTCTACCTAGTTTGTATTAACAAAAAAAAATTATAACTTGATTTAAAAATAAATAAAATAATTATATATTTTAATAGAACAATAAAATATATTTTTAAATTATTTAAATAATAATTGATGTTTTCAGTTTTTAGTGTATATACAATCTAATCGTATTTACTTATTCATTAGCTCTACAATTATTATGTTAAAATTGAATACATTTTGCATTAAAAAGTGTAAATATTTTATAATCAGATAATTATATGACTTAAAGTTCTAATAGATCAATATTTGCATTGCATAGTGTTCATGAAATATTTTTTAAAACATAATCATAATTATAAGTGCATTTAAAAAAATATTATTATTGGAATAGTAGGCAAAATATTTATTTTTTAAGTAGGTTATTTACATAAAAATATACATTATACCATATAAAACTGTATTGTAAAGGGAGATCATAATATTATTATCCTTGTTAAATAGAATTTACATAGGTGTTAATATATTTATTTTGTGGTTATATGCTTATCTCTAGCTTATCACTTTCTTTAGATGCAGAACATAGGATCCTATCATCTGCATATTAGTAGTAGTATTTAAATCAGTTAGGTACTTCATTCTCAAACAAATGTATTCCATCAAGATTTAAAACATTATCTACAGTTTTAGATTTAAAACTATCCATTTTTTAAAATGAGTCAAATCAAAAAAAAAATTTAACAAAGTGTAAAAATCAAAGGAAATAATGTAACTTACATCATTTGTCAGCAGTTCTATTACCATAAACTATATTATGGTTACTTTCTTTTACCCATTCCTAATTGTAATATATTTTCATAACAAAACATAATAATTTAAACTTTTGAATCTATACCTATGAATAATAGTCTTTTAATCTAAATATATTTCACCTGTGATTGAGAAGGAAAGAATTTGTTAACGTTTTAGAAGTACAATTACTTTCAAACAATTTTCTTTTACGTTTCCATTATTATGTTCCTCATTTTGTTTTTTTTCAATGTCAAAAAAAGAAAATTAAGTTTTCCTAAAATTAAATATTAAAATAGGAGCCTTGTACCTATTAAATTTTCAAGTATTTTGACCCAACAAATAAAATGTGATTGACATTTACAGAAAAAAAAACTAAAAAAATTGGAGTCTGAAAATATCCGTAAACAGAACAAAACGAGTCAAAATATGTTTAATTATTTAATGGTGTATAGAAAATGATAATATAAACCAAGATTGGGATCATATCAAAAAGGTTTGGTTGAAAAAGTTGAACACATTAAGACGTTTTATATGTATTCTACGCAGAAGCTGGGCAACTGGATTAGAGATTAGAGGATATTGCTTGTGAATTCAAATTAAAAAGTGTAGAGTTAATAAGAAAGTTTTTAGATGTATTATTGATTTATAATTTTCTAAATGATAAATAGATTACCTGAAGTCTTAAGGTTGATATCAATTAATGTGTCCAAGTTTTCCCTTCGCTCTCCTACATTTTTTATACTCAGATACACTATTGTAATTATGGGCTTAAGTCACCACTCAATAGATTATTAAGTATCTTCTTGCAATGAGAAAAGATTTTAATTTATTATATGTTTTGGAAGTAAAATTGAGGACACGGTTTTTTATAGTAAAGTATCATAATTTTAGTACTTACCTATTTAGACAATAAATAAAAAACAAATATATATTAGTTCATGACAATTACCTACTGTTAATAAATAATAAAAGTAATTTAAAATTTAAAATGTACATGAAATGTATTTGTTACTCAAATAATTGTATTGTGTTAGAAACTTACAATATATACTATTGTTCACAACAAAACCTAAATGTATCTTTTCTTTGGACATTGAGTATTTTCAAGGTATTGCGGCATCCAGTACTGAAAATTGCATTTTGTTGTTTTCATCAAATTTCATCATTACCAAAGACCAAGTTCATCTAGGGAAATCTCTGTACCTATTCTATTTTTCTTTGGAAATTATCTGAATACACTTACATACTATTCTATATAATTATATTATACATTTACCTATAACATAATAATGACTTATTCAAATAAAGTACCTAAGTAAATCTAGGATTTTGATTTTTGTGAAAGTATCATTCAGAAAAATCATAGACACAGTTATCAAATCAAATTATATACAGTGTGATTCCTTTTAAAGGTAACACTAAATAATTCTGTCCTGTGACATCAGATTGATATGCATTTTTCTAGAGGAGATAGGGAATACATAAATATACATTTTTTGATGATTCTTACATTTTTAGATTTGTTCATGTCCGCATGCGCAATACATCTTACATGTTTTTAAATTCCAACAGGTGTTTTGAATACCAAATTCAGAATAAACTAATTTTTTTTTAATCAATTTGATCCTTTTTACCATACCTCAAAATCAAAAATGACTAAATGACAATGAGTTAAAATTTCGATTAAAATTATTGAATTTTTCAACACTCATACTAGAATTTTATCAATTATCATGAAATTTCAAGTATTTTTTTTTTGTATCCGTAGGTTTGAAGACATTATTAAATCATTTAAATTTAATTTTGAGGAATTTTATAATAATTCATAAAACTCTAGTACCTATGATTGTTTAAAAATTCAATAATTTTAATAGAAACTTTCACTTGTCATATAGTCAATTTTGATTTTAGAGCTAGGTAAAAAGGATCAAATTGACTTAAAAAAATTTGTTCTTGAATTTGGTATTCAAAACACCTGTTGCCATTTTTAAAAAATGTAAGATGTATTGCGCTGTATATTATGAATTTAGGGATCATAAGTAAAATAAATATATACTAACAGAAATGTTGAATATGTAACATATATTTTATACTAATTCAATTATAATTTATTAAAACTTTTGTATTGTTAGTATATTATTATGCTAACAATAATGTTTTATTAAATAAATTAAAAATTAAAAAGAAAGATCTGCCATGTGGATTACTGCTTACCACTTGGCGATGTGAATTATTTAACTGAAAATACATTATTTAATACTTGTAAAGTTTTATATTTAAATATGAGTCATAAAATAAAAACATCAATATTTTTGCAAAACATTATTTTATAAGGTGTAACAGGACTATTTAACAAATTTCCATTACAAATGTTGCTATATTTGTTAAATAGGCCTGTTACACCCTGTATATAGAATTTTTGCACAAATATTAAGAAACCATTTTCTTCTAAAATGTGAGAAATATGCAAAATATGTAGGTACCTATTTAAAATTTTTAATTTTTAATCTCGTCATTATAATTATATAATGGATTTCTAACTTGGTCTACTATAAATTAAAAGCAGTACCTATGCACCTACCTTATAAAATATTGATTATTCAACTCTTACATTTTCGAGTTCTAATTATGATCTTTTAAAACCTCAGCATATTAATGCTAGATTGCGGGCAATTATAGAACCTGTTGAAAGTTTTATCACTGTTAGGTATATTTTTATGAATAATTAGACATTTATCTAGTATTTATTAAC
The DNA here is from genome assembly GCA_027563435.1 of Nasonovia ribisnigri. NCBI lineage: Eukaryota > Metazoa > Arthropoda > Insecta > Hemiptera > Aphididae > Nasonovia > Nasonovia ribisnigri. The sequence goes on along the minus strand of JANEHU010004139.1, from coordinate 23,521 downwards.
ATTTTATTTTGCATCAATAATAAGAGAGGGGGCTAAACCACTAGTCAATTTTTTATACACCAAACTTCCAACCATGTGTACTTCTAAGTACTTCCAAGTATTTCCTTATACTTCCAAGTACTTCCAAGTACTTCCATGTACTTCCATATAATTCCAAGTATTTCCATATACTCTCTAGTACTTCCATGTACCTATTTCTAAATATTTTAATTTACCAATTATATTTCTAAATACTTTCAACATGTTAAAATATTTTATACAGTACAATTTATTGGAAAGTTAGGTAACTTTGTTTGAAATATCGATAATTTTACATCAGTTAATCTAAAAACTCTTTATAGATTTCATATTATATTTAATAAAAACCTTTTGTACCTGATAGGGCAAAAAGCCAAAGAATATTATACTTATACGAGTACCTACTACAATACTAAAAATACATTAAAACAATATTCAAGTAGTTAATCAATATGTAACTTTATCAGGTTTGAACAAATAATTTTTTTGTTTTTAGTAAGTTTATTATTATTAAATGTAAGTTTTAAGTAAGTAAGTTATATTAAATGTTGTTCTTTAAATATTAACATAGGTTCTTGTGCTATATAACAAAAAAAAGTTGAATATAACTTTAGATTCTACTGAAATAAAAGTAAACAATATGTATCAATTGAAAAAATAATAATATATTATAATAGATTAAAAAATAAATGTGTATCCTTTAGGTTGTATTTTTTAATAGAAAATATAAAAATGTATTACTTGTAACTATATTAGTTAATATTATGTATAGAACTAGGTATTTACAATATTACTTATTAACAATTAAATAATGTATAAAAAGAGGTAAAAATACATTAAAACTACTTTATCAATTTAAAACAAATTAAAAACATTGTAACTAACAATAATAATTATTTTAAATTTTTGTATAATTTAAGTATATTACATTTATTTGATCTTTTAGTATCAAATTTATTACAACCGATCAAAGAAATTAGTCCATAAAATATATATTGTTGAGGTACTAATTGTATATCGTCGACTTTAGGCCTTTTAAACTTATCCAAATCTGCTTTTCAAAATTTTATTTTACAACTATTTTTTGATATTTCTAGAATAAGACCAATATACCATCAATTGTCGTATATGATGACATAGTATTTTTCAGTTTGAAATGATATATTATCATTATTATTTTCATTTTGTGCATCTTCAGAAGAATCTTTATCAGATGTAACTTTTTTCTTTTTGGTCAGTGTAAAGAAAGGTGGTATTTTATTTTCGAGACTATTTTCCAATGATTTTTTTTTCATCTTACATTCATAGTTACTGATAAACCGCCGCAACCGATCACTGCTGACTCGATCTCTTGGTTTTTCCCTCGGTTTTTCCAATAGTCAACAAAGTGAAGACTTTTTAATAATGGTTGACTTGTTGTTGGGTAAACTTATTTTCACAAAAGGTGGATCTATGGGAATCTCATTTTCATTGTCGCTAAATGAATATTTGTTTATAATTTGTTAACTGAAGTCATGAAGATTTAGGGAATTTTCACAATTCAATATCTTGCTAATACTATTAACATCTTCAGCAATATCTAAGTAGTCTGTTGCATTAATTAAATTGCTGCAAGATAAATCTGCATTAAGTTCTTCCTCAATTATTTTATTTTTTAATATTAGTGTATGTTTTTCTCTGTTAGTTTTGTTAAAAAATAATGGCTTTTCAAGAACTAAATCTGTGTTACCAATCATTCCAATACGAGTTTCAGTGATTTCCTTTGCATCATTGAAACTTCTATGTATAATATTTAAAATTGTATCATTAGTTAAGTATGAGAAATTTGTTTCTACTGGTTTAGTAGATTTTTTCTCTCGAGTAAATTTAATGTCAATTTTTGAATTTAATAATTCAGTTTTAATACGTTTAAGTCTTGACATAATATCTTTCATAGAAAAGTTAACAACAGTAGAATAAGTACTTGTAAGTGACCGAGTTGCTCTGAAAAATTGATCACATGTTTGGCTGCTGAAATACCATATAGTATACATTTCTGGATTTAAGTTTTTATCTTCTCGAAATCGTATAACAATAAAGGGTATCAATGAATGAGCATTTATTTCTATGCAATTTAGACAATTAGTAGTTATAAAATTATTTCCAATATTATATTCACTTTTATTTTTCAACAAAATTTTCCAAATTCGTAGAAAAAATACACTGAAACACATTTTATAAATTCGTTCTTCCGTAGTTACTTCCTTATCTAAAAAAGCTGTTAAAATATAATTCATCATTTTTAGATAGGCAATTGTTGCATGTGTATTTGGAATATTCGCTAAAATAGTCAATACCTTAGTTACAGAGATTCCCAACCAGGGTGCCGCGAAATTTTTTTAGGGTGCCGCGAAATTATTTGAAATATTTTTTTAGAAAAAACAATTTCATTAAAAATATAACATTGTGAGTAATAAAACGGACTGTAATAATATAAAACCTATCGTGTTTCATATATTTTGTAGAAATATTACGATGTTCGATCTATTTTAATATTCATATACCAGTTTCATTGCTATCGCTTCGATGTCTTGTGCTTTTATCTTATCTTCGACAATAGTAATTTAATAATAATAATTAAAAATAAAAGTAAATACAATGTAATAATTTGTTTATAAAATGTAATATGTATATAGTATGCATCTACACCTCTTACTACTTTTGATTATAATTATGCACTAATAAATAGAACCGAAGTACTCTATAGTATAGAACTATAGAGCATAGGGTGACTCCGGATTTTTAGAAAATGTCCAAGGGTGCCACGAGTCAAAAAAGGTTGGAAACCTCTGCCTTAGAACACATTTTTTCTGCAGACGAAAAATTCATTTTGTCCTCAGGTTTATAATCCGAAACTGTCAACAAGTGCTTGTCTTTGGAAAATGTTCTTGTTAACTCCATTAAATGATCTATCGTTGCAAAATAATTACCAATTGGTACAATAATATTTGATTTAAGAAATCACGTTCGTAATTTTGTCAAAATATGAACCGTGCCTTGAATGTATATTTCTTTATTTCGTTCTTGGTTAGGAATAATTGGTGGCTCTCCAATTATAAACCAAGACCAACTACTTACCTTTGCATTATTCTCTAACCTTTCATTATTTATTGTACTAATACTTTGGAGTAGCATTGCTTTAAGTAATCTAGGATCTCCATCTGACGAAAATCCTAATATTTCAATCCCTTGCTCAGCAGAAACAGTTTTCATGAATTCCCATCTATTTATGAGGTCTTCATTAGAAAAACGGTTGTTTGTTCCATAAATAGACAAACAAAATAGTGCGGCAATGTCGTTTAACGGTTTAGCCATTATAACATAAGCATAGTTGGCTCTACTTTCAGAATTGAAATACTGTGCAATACTTTTTGCAGAACTTGCTATGAATGCATTGGGCAATGGGCAACTATTCATAAGGAGTAAAACAAAACCAACTACCATATTTGATTTCACATCATATTCAATTTTTCCCGTAATCCTAGTGGCATCTTCACTAATCTTAAATGGTAGATTCTTCTTGATTAGATATACCCTTAGCTCATTAAATCTAAAACTGCCTTCTATCACTTTACTTTGAGTATTGTCAAGAAACGGAATATTGTTGTTATTGATGGTAAAACTCGATCCATATTTGCATGTAAAGTTTCATATAGTAGTCTACCTCCAACAATAAATATATAAGTAGAACATTTCTTTAACTCTTCATAAAATCTGTTGCGGTGTTTATATTTACTAGATTTTTGATTGTTTTGCGCACATTGGTATAAACATTTCAATAAAGAATTTGAATCAAATACAGCTGACCGAACTGACAAAACATTATCTCCCTCAGTTTTTTCTATGTTGTGCACTAACATATTACGCAAGTTTTCATTATTTTCCATTAATTTACTAATTTCGTCAAGTACAAGTACTTGTAATTAGTGTTTGCTTAAATTCTCCAGTAACCAATTATCGCCCTCTTCGTCGTTTTCCTCGTTCACTTCTTTGGTATTTTGTACTCTTCCGCTTACTTTCATTTGTATTTGACAACACTTGAGACGTTTGAAAATTTAAATCGCAAAAGTTATTCGTCTCTAACATAACTTTGCTATTCTGAAAATCCGACTGACAATTGAGGTCTGCTTGGTCAGTAGCATTAGTTATTGTTTCTTTAAGGATTTCTATACTTCGAGATGTTGAAGGTCCATGTGTTTCTTGTGGTGTTATACCCCGTGTTATTTATATATAATTATCAAGTGTTGGTTTTTTTCTAATTTTATTAGGAACAGATTGAGCAGATTTCTTTTGATGTATTTTTACATGTTTGTAATAATTTGAAAATGACCATCTTTTTGAATGTCCAGGGCTAAATACTTTGCATATATTAACTTGTACATTGCATTCAAAACATAGAACTTTAGCTACAATGTCGTTGTCATCATTTAGTATAGAAAGTGTTATGTCTAGTTCTTTGTTGTTATAAATATCTATTGCGTTTATTTCAAGCCATTCTTTTATCTTTTTTCTACAATCGATCTTTCTGATGACAAATCAACATTTAAAGAATCTAATTTTTGTTTTTTTTGATACTATTTTATCACCAGCGAATTCTTCAATTTCTGTACTAACAATATTACGTAAAAATTGTTTTTTTGTTTGTGATTTATTATCAGTTTTTGGTGCTGCAGTCAGTTCAACTAATGACTTCTTTTGAAGTTGATCTTTATAGAAATCAGATATGCAAAGCAAGACTTTTTTATATCCAGATAAAATCTTAAATTTTTTAGTATTATTTTTGAAGATACCATAATATTCAGGATATTCGCTTTCATCAATAAGATCTGGCAATATTTCTATTGCAAATTGTTCAGTATTTTCTATATCTTTATCATCAATTTTAGAAATAACAAATTTATTTGAAAATCCATTTGCAATAAATATATTTTTAATTCCATCTGGCAAATGTGTTTGAAAGTATTGTTCAGCCTCTGCAAAAAAACAGTCAGTGCCTTTTTCTATGCTTAGTTCCTTCCCAACATCCATTTCAAGCTCCATTTGAATATTTTAATTGAATTCCCACAAAAACTATCTGATTGAATAAAAATATAAAATATAAAACAAACAAAATGTAATTTAAAACCAATCTACTAATCTACTAATTAATTATATAATAATATCAGTTAGCCCTTTTTATTCTAAATTTGTAAAAATATATATGTTTTTTTTTATAATAAGTGTTAGTTATGCATATTTCGTTGTTAAGGGTTTTCTGATCCATATCTAAAATAAAATATGTTATCAATTAAAAGTTAGGTATTGTGGCTTAATTTATTTGTTTCATTTTTTTTTAATCTTTTCAATTCTAGAACTCTGCAATAAAATTTTTTCATTTTATAAACTGATTATCGATTATGAATGTAATCAAATTTTAACTAGCTATTTTAAAATAAGTTAAAAACTAATCATGATTATGAACTTAATTTTTTAAATCTGAGATAATTATTGATTTTTAAAGTAAGTCAAAATTAATCTGTTTCTGTGAACAATTTTAGTAATGTATAAACGCATAATTATTTTGAGACAAAATCTAATACCTAACTGATAACTAATTTAAACATTTTATGAAATAAACATATTTTTACATAAAAAAACATTTAAATAATACAGTATTTAGACATTTTAAAAATTTGATCAACTTTAAATGTATTATTGAAAAAAAAATCCCTAAAAAATTCATTATTTTTTATAATATGCATCTTATGACTAATTACCTTTATCTAGGTACCAAACCATTTCTTTTTAAATTACACAAACATGTTATTTTATATTAATACCTACCTACCTATTTATTTAGTAGAAAAATCTTATCTATTATTAAATTCTTATCTATAAGAAAAATATTTTGCCATTTATGATAATTTAACATAATACTTTTATGAAATCATTATTTATTGTCTCATAACTGTGATACCTATGATAATCTATTACTAGAATACCAATTATTTAACACTGTGTATATACATTGTAGTTTTATATAATATTAATTACATGTATTATTAACTTGTTATTATTGTATTTGATTCAGATGTTAATGAAAATACTAAGAATACACCAACAACTTCGGACAGATTACCTAAGTATATGGATTGTCAAGAAACATTGGTGGAATTATCATTTATTAAATGGTTTGCTGGTTTTCGGGCTGAATGCCGTAAGATGTCATGCCGCACTAATACAGAACTTTATTTTGGATTACTCAATTTTTTTTGTCTGTAAGTACCTAAATTGTTTTATTAAAGTTAGGTACTTAAGAAGACACTACCCGTGCATTTGTTGTCTACGTCTAACACACATACAACATGGCAAATTTAAAATTTTTATTCTAATGTTCAAGTGAGATATTATCTCTTTATTAGTGATATTTCACAAGCTCATATGTTGTTAAAAATTTAAATATTGAAAAAATCACAGATAATGCAATAAGCACAGATAATGTTTTATTTATAAGTTTAATGGTAGGTCAATTCACTCTAATATCAAAACTAATAGCACACTATTGAAACTTTTAAATGAAAATTTGCCATGTTGTATGTTAGTAAGATGTAGACTGCAAATGTATGGGTAGGGTCCTATAAATTAAAAATTATGTGTACAGCCTATTTTAAGAAGAAAAAATGTTTCAAAAATTGGATGTACTACCTATTTAATATTTTACCAAATTATTAAATAGGTATAATAAATCATGTAAAATAATAAAACAACTTATTTAGGTTATTTTTTTAATTTGTTGACCTATTAGGGTTTTGATCAGTTTTCTCTCAAGTTTATACAACATTCCTGGTTCGCTTTTATTAAAATAATATTAAAAATATTGGAACACGTATAATCATTTCCATAAGTGGCATTTAATTTATAGTTTGAATTTTCAAACCAATACTTTTAGACTTAGAATTTCTCTAATTAAGTTACACTATAAAACAGAATATTTGTTTTTCATATTATACCTAAATTGTTTGATGAATTATTCATGTAAATGTATATTTATTCTGATCAACCTTGCTTGTAGTAAATTGTTTATCTATAAAAAAGGCTGTAATAACTATACCAAGATTTATTTAAAATAACGCTTTATTTGTTTACAGGAATATAGCACCAGAAATGGAAGATTGCAGATATAAAATTAATAAATCAGCTCTTTTGAAAACTTATGTAGAACAAACTGTGATGTTTTTTCGAGGATACTATAAAACAGTAAAAAAAGTAAATAAACATATTTTGTCATTAATAATTATTTGAAAGTATGTTTAGTTATGTTTATTTTTATATTGTTACAAATTAATGCAGTGTAATGCAAATATGTTCAGTTGTAGTTCAACATTAAAAAAAAAACTTATTAATTTGTATAGGTTTCAAAAAAACAATTATTTTTATATTCATTTATTTTCTAAAATTCTTATTTAAAGAAATAAGCATCAAACATTTCAAATCATTTTTAATAAAATGCTATTATGTTTCATACCCCTGTTTGTGTTGTCTATGTCCTACAGCGTAGCAAATGTGCATTCAACAGAACCAATTTTATGTTGTTACCTAGATATTAAAGTAAATTTATCTATTAACAAACTTTAAATTAAGTTTACTATATGTGTCGTTCTATGATATTTTATTTTCAATCAAGTAATGAGTACTTATGTAAAATATTGCAGTATAAAATTGCTCATAACTTACTTAAAAATTAAAATACACTAAAACAAAGGACTGTAGATAAAAGCAATTTTCACTGAATGTTGATATAAGCATTTTATTTACACCACAACATTTTAAAAATATTTTAAATTGTTTTAAGACATTTTATGTTTCCAATTTTTTTTTTTTTTTAAATGTTAATATAATTGTACTTATTGAGTCAAAAACCTTGAAAACTTAATACAAGACTGCTAATATAGTGTTACAATGGGAGTTGAAAAATATTAAAATTGCTATCAATATTTTATTTGTTAGCATATAAAGTTTGAATTTTGACAAAATACTTAAAAATCACAGAAATGTGCAAATTATTTTGAGATAAAAATTCATAAAAAGATTTTAAAGTTAAATAAAATTTTCCTCTTAAGTTTGTCTATCTTTATCAATAAAAAAATTTCTAACAGAGACTTAAATAACATTTTTATAAATGTTTAAAGTTCAAATTTTTACAAGATTGGATGTTCACTTAATTTCTCGTGTAGAAATTTTATTATTTTGTTGTAATTCATAAAAAAATAACTGTATATACTTGAAATTTACACCATATGTTTATTTTATCAATTCTTATACTTGAAAACATTTAAAAAATATTTTGACTTTTTGAGTGGCTCACAGATATTTTTTTTAGTTTTTTTTCCTAGAAATGTTTTATTTATTCGGTCAAAAAGCGTGAAAATTTAATATAAGATTATCGATATATTATTACAATATGAGTTGAAAAATATTAAAAATGAAATGGTACACGTATTTTTTGTAAGCATTTAAAGTTTGAATGTTGAATTTAAAATTTAAAAATGTATAAAATGTTTAACTTTTATAGCTAAGGAATAAAAATGTAAATTAAGGTTCCACATAAATAAGTAAACAAATTAATGTCTTCACAATAATATCATAAAAATGACTGACTGTCTTTGCCCAGAATAGTTTTTTGTATACAACGATATTATACGATTGAATTCAAATTTAATACTATCCATTGCAGTGACTTGCTTGTAACCTACTGTACAGCAGAGCGACACCCACTTGCCCACCTTTTTGATTTTACTGTCATATATTTAGAACTATGTGTGTGTTAAAAATTATTTTTATTTGTATTTATATTTTATTTTTTATTTACAGGATAAAGGGGATATTTTGGATGCTATATATTATGATAAAATGAGTTCAATGTTGGCTTATTTCATAGATTTGATACTAATGTCATCTCAGTAAGTTCTAGTGCTTAAGTCCTTAATTTTAAGACCAAAATTGAATTTCATTAAAATCTAAAATATTTTATTATTTTTAATTAAATTTGAGATGTATAGTTTTGATATCATCGATTACATTCCATCTAATACTCATTGGAGGTTTATTCAATCATAATGAAACTGTACAGAATCAATAAGAAAAATAATTTGCATGTTTGAATGTAGGGAATGTTATACAGCTTTTATATAAATATTATGATTGGTGGATAAGAAGAAAAATTAAATATTATAAACGACCTCTACTATCAAAATGTGTGAATTTGATTTTCAAATAATATAATTTATGATTAGATCTATAATACTTAATATTAAATCCCTCAAAAAAGTCAAAACTGTTATATTACAAATATTGAAATATTTTTAATCTAAAAAAAATTGTTTGTTAAGTATTTAAATAGTAAATACTATCAATAATAAGATAATCAATTGTTTTGACAATTTTTAATTTATTATACTAGTGTTATATGTTAAAGATCTCCATTATACATGTCTCTTATGGCTTATGTGGGTAATACTACCAAATATTTCTATTATATTTTTCAAGTTGGTAAATAAAAATATATAAAATAATAGATTAGCTTAATATTTAAGTACCTATCACCTTAAATATTTATTGTGGTTGGTAATAGTATAACTTATAACCCTTATGATGTTGTGTTGATGTAAAAATTCTACAAAATACCTATTACTTACATAAAATGTTATAATTATATTCTTAAGTTAAATTTATAAGATTTATATTTATTATGTTATTTAAATTTTTAAATATCTGTTGTAGGCGTTATAAAGAAAACTCATCTCACAAAATAACTACAAGTAAAATAAATACAGTGTTAGTTGTTTTATTAGGTAAGGTATAAAATTAATTATTATTTTATTAATTTTTTATTCATAAATCAGTATAAAATGTATTTTAATTAATAACTTTAATTTTTAATTTTTAGATCAGAAACTTGATTATATATTTGATTCAATATTTCAATCATACTATGTATTTTATGATCATATTAATGTAGGATCAATAATGCTTCCAGTTCTTATGTTAGTATTTTATTATTAATCCTTATTTTCAATCTGTTCTCATTTATAATATTTTTTTTAATGACTTAATAAATGTTTTATTTACAGGCAGTTACTATCTGAACATACAATGCCCAACAAAATTAATTTTCTAACTTATATGCGATATATTTTGATTCTTAAATTGTGGAGAAAAATAATTCACTTCTCACCGGATATGCCTGTTTCTATTAAGAAACAACAACTGGACAATTTAAAATCATTATTAACAGAGTTAAATGCTCCAAATGATTTTATGGGTCAATATAAAACCTATAATTGGCCCAACTGGCCTACATTAACTATGTATCCAAATGGAACGCCAGATTTAAAAAATGTTGGTTCTTTTTTATATGATAAAAAATTACCACTCAGGCAGTGTTACAAGGTAAATTTTTAATTAAATGACATAAACTTATTAGAAAAATAGTATCCAACTAAATACTTATACAATCAAGTCTCGATACCCCAAATCTCAAGGATAGTAAAAATTAAATACGACTTGTTACCTACCTCAAACACAACTTATACTTCAAGGGATAAAAAAAATTGAGATATCGAGACTCGGTTGTATAAACTTATTTAACATAGTATATTAATTCAGTTTAGCCATTTAATGTTTGTGTATTACACTAAATTATTCATACTATATATGCTTCATAATATCTACACTATAAATAAAAATTATTTTTACATTGTCTATGTCGTGAATTTAGATACATTTATTATATAATGAAAATGTATGAAATTATTTTAAATTTTCTTATTATTTATTACATTTGAAAATAATCAATGTACCTATATACCTAGCATAAAATATAAATGTAAAAAATTATTTCAAAATACTGTTATTCTTTAATATTTTCAATTGTTCATATAGAAAAACTATTTTTGGTCAATTGATGACTGGTCGGATTTGATTGTTAATTTAAATGGTACAAATCACAATTTAGTTTAGTTTGGTAACTAAACATAAGAAATAATTTATCTAATAATTTAACTGTTTATATTTTATATCTATATATATCTGAGTATTAGGATTCTGCAGAGCTTGAACATTAATATGAAGCAAATTAGATCACTGATAATTGACAACAAACCTCTTTAGCAAATAATTTTTTAGTTTGTAGTTTAGTTAGACATAATAATTTCATTAGTATTTCATTACGCTGCATATAAACTACTTCTAGTTTTCAGTACCTAAATAACAAATAAAAAGGCTATACCTATCTAGTATGATTTATTGTATGGTTAGGTCAATCATTTTTCTGTTCTTATGTATTAGTATCTACTAGCAACTGCCAATAAAAGAAGATAACAACAAAAATGATTTAATAATCCTTATTGCTTTTAGAATATATTGGATGCTTCAAGAAAAGATATTCCAAAACTTTTGAAACCATTTCTAGAACAGTGTAAAATGTTACGACCAGATTTATTTGAGATTTCGGAAAAAGAAGTTTTGAGAAATTGGGTAAGAAATTATTTTTTTGATAGCTTTTATAATTTTTCTTAAATAATAGTTATTTGTGATTATTGTTACATATCCGAATCATTTGAATATTTATTTTATGCATTGGCTGTCTAGCCTATAAATTACCTATATTTATAATATTAAAATGAATAGTATAAATAATAATGTTTTGGACATAGATATTATTTGATAATGATTATTGTCACATTCATTGGTCCTGTGCATGAACATTGGAGGAAATATATAGTTCCAGAATTATAGAATGATAATTGGGCGCTAGTGATGTCGTTTTTACATGGAATTTTTTTTTTATATATATAATTATTATCTAAAAATTGAAACTTATGAATAATTACTATCAAACATTTTTTGAAGACCAAATTGTCCTTGATCGAATAAATGTGTTTCCAAGATTATACAATTTTTATACTTAAAGATATAATTTATTGTTTTTAAAAAATACTTTTGAATTTTATGTCTTTATCAAAAGTACCTATAATATACAATTACATATTTTATTCTTGTAAGTTGTGATAACATGCAAGCATTGATATTATATTATTGTTATACAATTTGTAAGTATTTTTTTAAATCAATTATATCTGTGTCTAGTTAGTTGTATATTCTTGGAAATAAACATTCGATCAAGAACAATTTTGTCTTAAAAAACCTTCTTTAGTTATTCTTTAGTATTCTTATGCTTTACCATTTAGATTATAATAATAGAAAACTAATAAATCAAAACAATATAAATAACAAAAGTTGCAACTAATCCTATATGCAAATAAGGTTGAATGCGGATGAGTTGAGTTATATTTAAGTATAACAAAAAGTGCAAAAAATATTAAACTACAAATTAATTATGCCAATTATACAAAACAATGAAAATCTAAGATAGAACACTAATAACATAATTTTTATATTGATTAAAATGAATAAAAGAAAAAATATTTATGTTATATACTGGTAATAATACAATACCTTTAAAAATAGTGCTTTGATTACCAAAATTAATTTTATTCTGGGGAACATTTAGGTTGTTATTATTTTTTAGTCTTGTATAGTATACATGAGATGATTGATGATCCTTCATTAAGTTTTTAATTTTATATATACATAATACATTTTGACGTTTATATCATATCCTAAAAGGTTGAACATTAAGAAATGTATATATTAAATTTTAAGAAAACAATCTTGATTTAAGATAATTTTTATTAAAGAATTTATAGTAGTACATCATACATTAATATGACTGGAGTATGTACAACCCCAGACCAAAGAGCCATATAAATAAACTGATTGCGCTAATGCTAAGAATACTACCCTTAAAAATTTTTTATAAATAATTTTTGAGTTTTTATTATATTTTTTAATATAAAAACCACAGGTTAATACATCTAAGTTAAAAATTTTATTAGGTATTGTAAAAATGATAACTTAAATTTATTTAACAAAAGTAATAGTAAATATTCACTCGTATTTGTCAATGTATTAACAAAAAAAATAAGTCACTTAATTTTACCCAATTTTACTCAATTAAATCAAATTAATTAGTTTTAAGATGAGGTTTTATGCAAATGTTAATATGTAGTTGAAGTTAGTAATATAAATATTAATTCTTGACTTTTGTATTATCTTAAAATGTATTGCTTTTTTTTGCAGAGTGAAAATTTTGATGACACTCTAAAACCACTAATACCAAATACACGTTCCTGTAATAGCTTGTTGAAAAAAATCAAGTATAATTTATATACCCCAAGTAAGTATGAATGTCTTGAAATTGATAAGAAAACCGATGAAATTTGTGTTCTTCCAACCAATGATGATTTGAGCAAGTTAAATCACTTTGGAGAAGGTTCAGAAAATCATTCGCTCCAGAATAAAGAACATTTATCACATTCTGATAAAAAATATATGGAAAAAACTAATCTTATCAATTCATCAACTAATAAAATAATTGAGGAAAGGATTAATGATAAAAGTAATGAAGATGACAATTTTTCTGTTGATGCATTAAAAACATTAACTCTTGAACCATTTCTGGCTAATGTAAAACTACAATCAAATGAAGATGAAATGCAAGTCAATGTGAAAAAATTAAAATTATCTGAAAAACATGTTTCATACAGTGATGATGGCAGATTTGATCCTACGCTATCTAATAAGCCAAGTAGATTAAATTACAATTCTGAAATTACAAGTACTTCTCATCACCCAGAATATTCCTATTCTAAAGGATCAAAAAGAAATCAATGTTCATCATTTAGTGAAAATAGTAACAACAAAAAAATTTGCAGAACAAAATCCAAGCATGAAAAAAATGTATCGAACTGCAACCCAAATCAAATCATTGATTCTAATTGCCAAAACTCAAATATTGTGAATAGTAGTTGTGTCACTTTAAATAATGATGACTCTATACTTGGAAATCCAAAGAACTCTCAAAACTTAAATGGAGTTTTTTGTCTTATGAATGAATCTTCAGAAAGCAAACGGGTTGCTAAAGCATCACACCCTGATTTATCGAAAATAGCAGTCTTAAATTTGAAACATACACAGGGTAATTTCACAGTCAGTGACAAAGACGAAAACATAGAAAATTGTACTAAAATTATTGATCTAAGTATTCATCATGATGGTACTGCTTCTCCTTCTAGTTATGCACAGTGGCCTATGAAGTTGTCTCTTTCTGATCCATATTCTCCAGAACCTAAACCACCAATTGATAATTCCGAGCAAATGGAAATTGGACCTACAAGTTTTGATACTGAAGGCAACAATAGTCCAAAGACTGAACATTTATTATCTCTTGGAAGCTCAGAAGAAATGATTTCAAAATTTGTTTCATCCAAGTGGTCTATCAATGAAAGTGAAAATACTCAAGTTTATGATTTGTCTATGGGCCAGAAATTATCTCACATAGAACATCCTTATGTTGGAAACACTATCAATTCAAATACGCCAGATTTAGAAGAAGTGAATGTGTTATCTCCTGCTTCTATTTACTCAACTGACATCCCTAAAAATAAAAGTTCATTTGTCCAAGTTGTGTCATCTGTACACAACCCTAATGATCATAATGTGATTGATAGTGATCATTCTCAAACTTCTTTACAACAGTTAAATGGTTTATATAATTCAATTAACATTAACAACAGTCAGGTTACTAATCAAAATGGTGAAGTTGAACTTTTAAATAATAAGCAGTTACAAACTCCAATTATGCCTAGCCATACTAACTATCATCAAAAACAAAAATTAAAAATATATACAGATCCAACAGAAATGATTTCAGTGCCAAATAATTTTGATACACAGTCTGTAATGCCAATTAATTTGAATGAAGCACATGTACAAAAGATGTTTTTATTAAATAAAAGTCCCTCGCAAGTTTATTATAGTCCAATTCCTGATTTCAGAGTTTCATCAGACTTAGACATGACAAATCATGGAAATATAGAAGATCCCAGTATAATTAGTTATAAAAATAGTCAGGTAAATTGTGTAAACATGTGTTCGACTGATAAATATATTCATCCCATGTTACAACCATCTGATAATGGTTCAAATGTAAAACAAACGATCATTAATGGCTATGATGGGGTTCTTAATCAAAATTCGTCAATTGTAAATAATAGATTTATGTATAAGTACCCAAGATCTCATAGTAACACATCTATGAGGTACGAAAATCCTCCACTTAGACTGCAACCTAAAAATCTAGAACGCATATCACCACACAATGGATTACAATATTCGAGTTATGACCAAATACTAGGACCAAGTTTGTTGGAAGATCCAAATCAAAAAGAAGAACAGCCAATAACGAATATGGCACATATAATGCTACAGTCAAGTAAAACTTGTAAAGTTTATTATAAATGGCCTATAAATAAAACCAAAAGTCAAACTCCTTCAAATGAAAAACTTTTAGAAGTTTCTAAAAGTCAGGATTATAAAAGAAATTCAAATGTTGTATATAAATATTCCAATGTTGAAATTAATCAAAAATTGTCACCAAATGAAATTCTAAACCAGAGTACTGGTTTATCATTTAATGAAAGAATAAACAACAGCACTTTAATCCAGCCAAACCAACAGTTCCATGACTTATCTAATTTCATTGCACCGGGTCATCTTTCACATGACATTCAAACCGGATCTGAATCCATTGATGAAAAAACACAAACTCAATTCCGAGCAGTTCACAGTTTTGAAAGTAATTCAAGAACAGAACCAACTGAGCATCAAGAAATGTATAGAAATACTGAAATTTCAAGACAAAGTAAAGAATCAAGTATATCACTAAGTATTGATCGTTTTGAAGCAGCCCAAAATCATGAAATGTTACATACATATTTTGAAGGAAAGAATACAAGTATTGAAGAAGGCAATTACGAACATGAACAGCAAACAAATACACAATTATTGTTGAGTTGGAAAAAATATTTAGCACATCGTTTTACAGTAAAGGACACAATTATGTTTCAATTAAAAAAAGATATGAATATCGATTCACAAAATGAAAGTTCTTCTGATGCTAATGGTAGTAACAAATCATTGAATTCTGAATGTAAAAAAAAACTTGATACAGGATCTAAATGTTTTATTGAAGACTTACATCTTCATTCTTATCATTATTTACCTAAACTTGATAAACAAAACTTATTATCTACTTCACACCAATCTGATGAAGAACATTTCCCTAATGAAATAAATAGGTATTTTGTAAAGAATTCTCTTAGTCCTTCATTTCAATCAATGAACCTAAATTTAACCAGCCAGTCTTTAAAATATGTCCAGGAAAATATATCTAACACATCACATCAAGCTGTTGCAGAAAATTTACCTAGTACATCTCGTCAATCATCAATTGGAAATCTAGCCGGTTCTTCTGATCAACCCATTTTAAGCAATTATCCTACAACATCACATGGGATCTCTCTGGATTATTGTTCTACTTTGAACGATAGATCACAACATAATCATATTTCTCGTTATTATTCTGATGGACAAATTTATACAGAATATTCCCACGCATATCTTCAAGTTTCTAGCGCTCACATTCCAAACTATTCGACAAATTCTCACTACGATTCACCTGTAATTATGCCATCGGATAATTCTGTGCCATTTTGCTCTCCAAATTTATCAACTAACTCTGTGCCTCATTCACCGTCACCAGATTGCAGTGTACCGTCCTCAGTTGAAACGGTCCCTACTGCTGTACTTGAGCAAACTTTTTTTGATGATAGTTTAGAAACAATAAATGCTGCTCATAGCTTAATGATGATCTCAAACCGCTATAGGTACAACAGAACTACTTCAACTACAACTACAGATGCTATGACAGTCTCAAGTACCGCAACTACTAACTATGAAACTGTTAACAATTCTAATATTAAAACAACTGACATTAAGGCTAATAAAATGTCCATAGTTGACACAACAGTTAATAATAATTCGTCAGCTGATACTACTGCTAATAATATTGAACTGAACTAATAAAAATAATATTTCCACAACTTGCTTTTTGAATGGAGTGTACAGACTTCAACGACTGAACCGGAAGATCAAGAAACAGATATTGTCCCATAGTAGTTGAAGAAAAAAGAAACATGATTGTTCAAACAAGCGCGTTAAATGTCCGTGTAAAATGGTCTCCATCCAGTTTGCGGGCATTGATGACTACCTGGTATTTGGTCGTGATTTCGCTCCTCCATTATGTTGGGCATCTCACGGCCTCTCGCTGACGTCACCACCATACTGAGACGTTGCTGTTGTTGTTTTTCACCGGTCAGACCGGACACACATTTTTACTGTTAATTCAACGTCGAGGACCACCGTTGGCAGAGCCATCGCAATCCAGGTGGTCAATTGTATTTTTGTACGTAATTGTTGTAACTGGGCATCATATCACGGTGCTCGGCTGTTAATATAATATGTTAGTTATTTATTTAATTATTATTCATTGGGATTAAGTCATTAAGTCTATATATAAATAAATGATTCATTGATTTTTGTTGTTCCAATACAATTTAATTGGTGTTAATACACCACCACTATAGTTTTAATTTTAATTATTCCATCTGGATAACCTTCACGCCCCCAGATACTTCACAAGTCAGTGGAGCCGACCCTCACATTATATGAGCTGTATTGGTGCAGTCAATGATGGAAAAAAAGATAAAAAAAACGGGAAAATGTTGATGATATTTATTAACTTAAATTTTATTTTTTGATCTAAGCTTGACATTCCTAGCTTATAGAATTTTAGAAAATAGTAAAAAAACTTTTAAAGATTCTTTAAAAACATGTTTTTTAAACATATAAATGTTATAAAATTGCTCATTTTCATTCTTTCTTTATGTTTATTTAATTATATTTACTCTAAAATGTTTTAAAACATAATATTCATTTAAATTTATAAAAATGAAATATGTTTATCTAAATTTAAATAATTTTCCTCTACACAGTTCATTTTAAAAACCCAAGAATAACATTTTTCCATTTACTATCTATATTTTGTTTTAAACAAATTTATCACAGCTTAAAATACAATGATTTCTAAAAGCTATCTTCAAAAAAAATCAATCACATTTAGAGGGAAAAGTAAAAGTTAAGTGGACCTTGACTATTAATGTTGATGTATTCAGTTAAACACTACATTAGGAGAAAAAAATGTCGAATTTGTTGAAATTCAATTAGTCCAAATATTATGAACAAAGTAATTTTTTTTCTTGTAAAAAATCTTAATAACTGAGTAAGTACTAAACTTAGAATTAATTGTTAAAATAGTTATACTACCAGTCTGTGAAGTATTATACAAAATTGAAGTCACTAATTTAACTCTTGACCGACTAAAATTTCAAACACAATTTTGTTTCATCTGTTACCTAAACAATTTTCAAAGATAAATTAGTATCATATAAAATTCTTTGAAATAACCTAATTAGTTTAAAAATCTATTGAATTTTTTTATGTAATATTTATGACTAATATTTGACCATGGTGTCGCATTGAACAAACTGCCTGTTAATCATCTTGGTAAGCTCATTTTTTTATTTATATAAATTATATGGTGACATTTATGTTGAGGTTTAGTCATCATAGTTTATGAGTTATTCTGGGATTTCGATGCACCTTGCATTGTTTTCCAAATCTAGCTTCACGATGTGTTTCATGTATTTTTAATCAGAATAAGAAATTTTTATTTTGTATTTTTTTTTTTACGTTTTTTGACAAATTTAAATTCTATGATAATTTTTTTAGAGCATTTTGGGATTTTTTGGTATTTTTATAATTTAATTATAACTAAATACAGGTAAATATATATATAATCCAAACTTATAAAAAAAAAAATAATTTATGGAAAATAATTGTTTTACCGGATAAAAAAGTCAAAAACATTAGTTAAAACTTTTTTACACTCCTTTAAAATGTACATGGTCATTTTAACCAAACATATTATATTATAATTTATATCAAAACTATTAAAAATTAAAATGTGGCACATTTTTTTAGTGCATTATTCAGCATTTTTAGAGCATTATACAATTTTTTGGGTTTAATTTAAGGTATTAAAAAACCATCTATAATTATAAGATGTTAGTTATAGGCACTTATAGCTATGCCATTTTATGGTACCTTTAACTTTTTGTATACATTATGTAGTACAATTTTGTATCAATTTATATTTTCTTATCCTTTATATAAAAGATGTAATGAGTAGACCCAATAGATGAAATAACTTTTGTTCTAATTAATATTTAAAAATTTGTTTTTATTTATAATTTATAGTTACATGCATGATATAAAAAAGGTTATTTTTAAATTTGATACACTTAAAAATGTTTAAAAAAATTCAAAAAAGCTAAATTGTGAATCTGATTATCAGAACAATAATTGTTCTTAAAAATTATAATCAATAATAATTTTCATGGTAAAAATATTTATTCAAGTCAAATAGCTTATTTTTTAGAAATGTTGATTTTGAGCGGAGCAATTGATTTTACAATGTGTGTTTTTTAGTTTTTTGTGTCTGATGTCACCGTTTAGGGTAGTAAAACTGTTCCGATTTTCTTCAAAAGTATCTTGTTCAATGCGAAAGTGAATCAAGAGGTGCATTCGGTATGTCAAAATTTAAAGTTTCCAATAGTTTTCAAAAACACCGGGAAAAACTAAATTACAATTAATTAAAACAGCTAACTAATAAATTAAGTAAAAAGTTAAAAATAACTTAACTTTTAACTTATTAACTCGTTAATGCTAAGCTCTATTCCCTATGCACATTTAGGACTTAAGCGAAATGCTCAAGATTCTAGGCGATATCCGTCACTTTTCTTGAATAATCCATGACAGTTACTACAAAACTGCTTAGCGACCGCAGTGTTGACGTAGCGAAAAATGACACCGATTTGGAACCAATCGGACGATGTCAGGGTGCAACGTGAATTTGGCACACCTAAACGGAATTTCGGTTATGCTGAAAAATGCGTTGCAAATTTTTTTTATCGACGTTGTAAATTGTTGCGAATTGGTTGCAAAAAAGTGACTCTGATTTGGTACCGATTGGACGAATGCATTACACATTTTTTTTACACATTAATAATTAATTAAAATCATAATTAATAAAAAAAAATAGAAAATAAAACAATTATTAAAATATTAACCAGTCAAATGTTTTTTTTTAAATGATTTTTATTTGATATATTGATTTATTAAAAGTAACTCAAAAATAATTTATTAAATTGATTAATAAATAGAATTAATTAAAAATAATTAAAATCATTAATTTGACTTTCTGATTAACATTTTTTCTAAATTTATTTATTTTAATTGTATTTATTAATTATTGTTAGAAAATGTTTAAGAAAAATAACCCAAACTAATTTATAATATAAATTAATAAATATAATTAATTAGAATAAAAATAAACTATTTTGACCCCGGTTACCTTTTTTTAAGGTATATCAATTTGTGGAGCCTTGCATTAAATTTTCAAGTTTGTTGACAAAAGTATAAAAAAAATTATCAACAAAAAACGAATCAAAATTAAAAACATATTCTGGTATTACCTTACTTTTTTTTAATAATATAAAATATAAAAATTATAATACTTTTTGTAAAACTTGTTTTTAGTCACATTTTAAAGAGATGCTCAAACAAGAATCTTGAGGTTCACGATGGTAATTCGATATTTTATTTTTATTCATTTTATAAATAGTTGCTATTGGTTACAGTAGAAATTAGTATTTATTTATTGATGATTGCCAGTCATTCATCAAATAAAGTTATTGAACTTTGTTCATTATCCGACGTAGTTGGATTGCTTACCAAGGTGGCTAAGTTGCACTTACTGCAGCGAGTTACACCCAATCAGAATTGAATAATCTTATTTTTTTAAGAGTTGACAGTTTTTACTGTGCAACGAAGTGTACGGGTTCAGCTAGTATAAATATAATATTATGTATGTATTTGTGCATATATGAATGAATATTATATTATATGTGAACGAGTGGTCGTGACAACGACATGGAAGGAATATTAAAATAACTAGCTGTATAGTTAATGTAAAATACAGTGCTGTAGCCTGCACACGGAAAAAACTGTATGGTTGTTGATACCATTTAAATGGTTATGCTAACCAAATTCAATAGTAGGTATAGGGACTACCATTTAACATAGTTCAGAATACCAAACCTATTTGGTTGTCGTAATTCAGTTGATGTGACGAAACAATTAGGTTGGAATTTCTACCAATCTACATGGTTCCGTCAACCATAAACACGGTTATCCCAACTTGAATTGTTTTGTAATTATATAGCAATACATAGTATCACCAACAATATTGTAAGGTTATGATAACAAATCTTATTATTTGTAGTAACCATAATGAAATGGTTGTATAGCAACTAGGATATAGGATTTCGGAGGGAATTATATATACCTATATAATGTATTTATTATATATTGTATATATATCATGATATAAATAAATAAAATATCTTTGGGTAATATAATATTATTATCTACCTATTATTTACACATTTTTAATATGTGTAAAAAAAATGGAACAAAATATAATACATTATCATTTTTTAAGTATAATATGTGGTAAGGTTTTAAAAATTACAAGATATATATGTACAACCATCAGGCATTGTGCTACAAACACATGGACTTTGTTCTATAAGTATACTTAGAGATACAAGACTATCAAATGAAATACATAATAGTTCATCACTATTTTTTATTTCATATGCTTGTAGATGTTCTTTAAACCCTATTGTATTTATGCGCTGACTAATTAAAAATGGTATGTCACATTGGAGCTTAAAGAAAATATATTTTAGTATGACAAATATGGGCATATCTTTAACATCAATTATAATGATCATTCTCTGCTTAGTTGTGTAACGAGTGCCTTTTACCTGAACCCAAGAAACAAAACTCATACAATTTAAATTTAAAGTCTGATTAAATATATTATTTTCTATTTTTTCTATCTCATTTCTGGATATATCTATTACTTTTCCTACGTTTGATGCTTCCGAAGACAAAGATAGTATATTAGATTTAGATAATAATCGATATGCAAGTCTTAGTTGGTGTTTTACACTCAATGTATAACAAATATTTTTTCTACTTGTAATTGAATGAGCTGTTAGTTTGGACTCTATGCTTAGACGCATATCTCATTGACCATAAATGAAATACAGGCCCTACTTTACTCATTATTAGTGGATAATGTAATAAGTGGTGATATTTTGGTTTTAAGTTGGTAGAAAACAATTTCAAATACAACTCATGGTGTTCAGTAATAAGTGTTTTTAATAATAAATCATGTCCTGGTTGAATTGATTTTAATGTTACAACCTGTATAACTTGTCAAAGTAATACATATAATTGCCAAAATTCTGAATTAAGGGGAACAAGGTCACCAATTATAACACCTAAATGTCTGCTAAAACATAACACTTCACTTGCTGACATTTTTAATTTTTTTTTATTTCTTATTACATCCATTGATATTGACTGAGGTTTGTTTTGGACCTCTAAAGGACCATAGTTAAAATACTGTAAACGATTGTTCAACGTATCTAATGTAAAGTATTTTAAATTAATGATGAATTCATATAATATGCCAGATAAATCATAAGAACAAATCCCCTCCAAAATGTCATGCATTAGGTCAACTGAGTAATTGTGAACTGCATCAAAACCATCAATTTGGTTCCATACACACAATTCGTTGATGCCTGTAAGCAGGCCGCCTTAGGTTTTACGGGGCCCCGGGCCCAACATATTTCGGGGGCCTTACAATACCTACTAAATTATGGTATATAAATTTTTTAACACATAATGCATATTATTTATTAAATATTACACTTAAAAAAAGTAAAAAGTGAATTTTTGTTTAAATCTCTGTTACTTTATTCTTTATTTTACTTTCAAAATAAACGGTCAAAAAATACTTTCCTATTAATTATAACGTCAAGATATTAATTATTCATACATCAATATGTTTTATAGTTAAAAAATAAATGTAATTCATTAAACAAAAACTAATATAATTTAAAAAAAAACATGATATAAATTTGTCAATTATTAAATACTCTTTAATGGTTTCTTCCTAGCTTTTTCATTCGCAAAGTCTTCAATAACATTTTCATAATCTAAACTTGATAGTAGTTCATGTTCAATACTCATTAAAGATAGGGAGTTTAACCGTTTCTGGCTCATTGTACTTCTAAGCTCTTCTTTAATTAAATTTAACTTAGAAAATGAACGTTCCCCACTGCAGTTGGTAATCATCATTGATAAAAAAATTCGGAAAGATATTATTATGTTTGGAAATGTTTCTTCTAGTCTATTTGATTTTAAACATTTGTATGTACTAGAAATACTGAATTCAGAAATATCAAGTTCCGATAGATTCAAAAAA
>JANEHU010004136.1:0-14611 GCA_027563435.1 Nasonovia ribisnigri | reverse complement strand
AATTCATAAAAATTTTTCTTTTCAAATCTAAGGTTTTAAATTTTAACACAAGATTTAACGTAAGTTTTTCTACTTTTATCAAAAATAAAATATCTAAAAGCAATTAAAAATAATTTTTATGAGTGTTTTAAGTTCATAATTTTACAACATAGGATATTCACTCGATTTCTCATGTAGCGTTTTTCTTATTTGGTTGTAATTCAAAAACGAATAATTGTAGATGCATGAAAATTTCACTCAATGTTTATATTCTCATTTTCTATACACCATTCAATTTTGAAAATATTTTGATTTGTTTTGAGCTGTTTACAGACATTTTTAGTTTTCAATTTTTTTAGTTTTTTTTTTTATAATTGTCAATAAAATTTTATTTGGTGGGCCAAAAAGTTCGAAAATTTAATACAAGCTTTCTTATATATTGTTACAACATCAGTTGAAAATTTAAAAATACATAGGCACGATTTTTTTTTATAAGATTAAAGTCTGAATTTTGACAAAATTTGTCAAAATCTCGAAAATTATAAATCATTGTACTAAAAAATTATAAAATGCTCTAGTTTTTATAACTATGTTGAAAATTTAAACAAAATTCTCATAAATAAATCATACTGTAACTGGAAAATCTAAAAATATATCAACACATTTATTTTTTACAGACATTTTAATTTCAAATTTAGACAAAATTTCATATTTAAACCAAGAATAATGATTTTAAGTTATTTTGATATAATTTAAAAATATTATTTGTTGGTATATGAAACTTTTAGAATATATTGTTATATTTTATATACACGCAATGCCATTTTAAAATATAATTTTTTTTTGAAAAAAATGAATTTAACCAACTATAGTAAATACTAATGCCTATAATACTAAAATTAATTACTTTATTCACAATAATATCATCAAATACATTTAGACTTAGTAAGATATTATAGACTGACTGACCGTCTTCTCAGAATCGTTTTTCTTATTCAATGATATTATATCATTGGATTAAATTATTAAAATCTAACACAATCCATTACAGTGACTCTCACTTGTAACCTACTGTACAGCAGAGCGACATACACTTACCCTCCCTTTTCATTTGTATTTCACATGAAAACTACTGGGAAATTTTAACTTTTGACCCCCCAAAGTACCAACTAGATTCACTTTCCTATCAGAAAAGGTACTATTGAAGAAAATCTAAGCACTTTTACTGTCCCAAAACGTGATGACAGACACAAAAAATAAAAAATAAAAAATAAAAAAAATAAAAAAAATAAAAAAAAAAATATAAAAAAAAACACACATCATTGTAAAACCAATACATTCATCGCTCCGCTCAGAATCTAAAAAATACACATCATTGTAAAATCAATACATTCATCGCTCCTCTCAGAATCTAAAAAAAAACACACATCATTGTAAAACCAATACATTCATCGCTCCGCTCAGAATCTAAAACACACATCATTGTAAAACCAATACATTCATCGCTCCGCTCAGAATCTAAAAAATACACATCATTGTAAAATCAATACATTCATCGCTCCTCTCAGAATCTAAAAAAAAACACACATCATTGTAAAATCAATACATTCATCGCTCCGCTCAGAATCTAAAAATTGAATATTTTTTATATTTTTAACTACAAAATAGTTTTAGATTCTAAACGGATCGATGAATGTATTGATTTTACAATAATGTGTGTGTTTTTTTTTTCATTTTTGTGTCTGTCATCACCTTTTGGGACAATAAAAATGCTTCGATTTTCTTCAATAGTATCTTCTCTGATAGGAAAGTGAATCTAGTTGGTACTTTTGGGGGTCAAAAGTTAAAATTTCCTAGTAGTTTTCAAAAGCGCCGTAAAAAACAAATGAAAAACAAAGGAAAACACGGGAATTTTTACGGAAAACCAATTTTCGACAAAATTGATTTTGGTTTTTGGTATAACTCTTTTATAAAAGAAATTACTGTAGATACATGAAATTTTTACCAAATGTTTATATAAGCATTTTCTACTCACCCTAGCATTTTCAAAATATTCTGACTTATTTTGAGCTATTAACGGACATTTTCAGTTTCAAATTTTTTAGTTTTTTTTTTTTCTATAAATGTCAATAAAATTTTATTTGTTGGGTAAAAATCTTAATAATTAAATAGTAGGCTTCTAATATATAGTTTCAAAGGCAGACGAAAAATATTAAAAATCCGTAGACACAATTTTTTTTTTCATTGGTAATCAAAGTTCAAATTTTGACAAAACACGTAAAAATGACGAAAATTTTCAATTTATTTTGACAAAATTCATAAAAATCTCAAAAATTATCAATCATTTGAATTAAACAATTATAAAATGGTCAGTTTTTGTAACTAAGGATTGAAAATTTATAATAAATATTCTAATAAATAGTACATACTGTAAACAAAAAATCTGAAAAATATATAAACACAGTTATTTTTTACAGACATTTTAAGTTCAAATTTGGACGATATTACATATTAAAATCAATTTTAACGAATAAAAGTATATATTATGATAATATTTTTCTAGCATCACTGATAGTTTTAGGTTAATTATTAAATAATATGAATAATATTAATTCAACTTAGCATGTACCGTAAAATAACAATATCAATATAATTTAAAATATCCTAGACTGACATACCGTCTACGCTCAGAATCGTTTTTCGTATACAATGATATTATATCATTGAATTCAAATTTAATACCATCCATTATACATTGACCTATTTGTGTGCGTTGCAACCGACGCGTTAATCCCCTCGGCCACTCCGTCCCCCTACAATATCTTGTGTTATACAGAAAAAGGTAACGCTCCAATAAGTACTTACACGGTTTGCGCATGGATGTATTTATTAATCTCACTACGACTAGCAGTGGCTATCATTCTTTGTTGATTGTAAACAACTGTCTAAAATATATGTTGAGTTTAAGGATTATGTTTGTAGATCGATCTGGACAAAAATGACTACACTGCTTTTAGTAATAAGTAATATTTACTAAACGCATGACGTACACATAAGAAATATTATAATGTAGTACCGACAGTATGCTAAAAGTCGGCCTTATATACAAGTGACCTATTGACCTAAGTCTCACGCCACTGTTTAACAATATCTGATTCGCTAATAAATATATCGCATGATATGGCGTGATTTAGCACATTATTAATAGCAACGATGCTGTTGTTGTTGCACAATATGATGGTACTTTATACAATATTAAATTATATTCAACACACCCCCGTAATTAATATTTTATACAAAAAAGAATTAATGCAATTTAAACAATGATAGTTTTTCCCTTAGTTTTTCAAATCTATCTTTAGGAAGTGGTTTAGTAAGTATGTCTGCATATTGTTCTTCCGTCCCAATGAACTGTAGTTTAAATAAGTTTTCTTCAAACTTTTCCCTAATGAAGTGGTATCTGACATCGATGTGTTTAGTCCTTTTGTGAAACTCTGGATTTTTCACTAGTCGAATTGTACTTTGATTGTCCACGTATACTGTTGGTTGATCGTACTCTATGTCATTGTTGATTTCCTTGACCAATCTGTTGATCCAAACCAATCCTTTGACTGCTTCACATGCCGCGATATATTCGGCTTCAGTGGAACTGAGTGTCACTATGGATTGCCTTTGCGCTTGCCATGAGACCGTAGACAGCCCCAGCATGAACACATGACCTGAAGTTGACCGTCTTGTCACTAAGTCCCCTGCATAGTCAGAATCTGAATACACACTTAAGCACAGATTTACGTTAGATTTATAGTATAGACCAAAGTTTGTTGTTCCTTTTACGTATCGAATTATACGTTTAACCATAGTCCAATGTACCGACGTTGGATTATTTAAAAACCTACTAACATAGTTTACAGCGAATGCTATATCAGGCCTCGTGACTTGTGATAAAAATAATAAGTTTCCCACAGCTTGCCTGTATGGAAATTGATTATCACTCGTTGTAAGATTATGTTCTACACCATGCGACCTATCAATTGGTATAGATAATTCCTTCGCATCTAATAAATTAAATTTGCTAATTAGTTTATTGGCATAATTTAATTGGTGTAAATGTATTGATCCGTCTGTATACCTAATTATTTCCATACCCAGAAAATAATCTAGATTACCTTGTGTTATCTCAAACTGTTGTTCAAGACCTTGTAATAATGTATTTGTTTTTATTACACTACTAGACGCTATCAGTCCATCATCAACAAAAATAGCTAAGATTAATGTTTCATTATTATTATGATTAAAATAAATACACGAATCCGATGTACTTTGTTCTAGATTAAATTCTAACAGAAATTGCCTAAACCTAGAATTCCAGCACCTTGGTGATTGTTTTAGTCCATACAAACTTCTATTTAATTTGCATACTCGTTCTGTTGAATCTCCAAATCCAATTGGTTGACTCATGTAAATATCTTCTTCTAGATTACCATACAAAAACGCTGTTTTTATATCAAACTGTCTCAGCTCATAATTTTCAGCTGCTGCGACGGCTAGAATTGTCCTTATTGATTCATATCGTACAACTGGCGAAAATGTTTCCGTGTAATCAATACCGTATTGTTGTCTTGATCCATTAACAACTAAACGAGCCTTGAAACGGTCATTATGTTTAATTTTAAACACCCATGAATTGTTTATCACATTGACTCCGACTGGTTTTGATACCAAAGTCCATGTGTTGTTTTTATGTAGTGAGTCCAACTCCTCACTCATCGCCTGTTTCCATTTATCTGATTGTTCACAAGTAATAGCATCATTATAATTAATTGGTTCAGTTATAAACGCTGTACATGCATATCTACTTGGTTTATTTATTTGTTCACGGTTTCTTAGATTATACGTGCTTACCAACTCCTCTTTTTTGTCTAGGTAAGTTCCATTCGTATTTTCGCTTATACTGTGTTGTATTTCGTCACGTTCATTTTCATTTATTGAAACCTCGTTATCTACTATTTCATTTTTAAAAATAACTTCTCTACTTACGTTTATTTTGTTTGTTTCCGGGTACCATACTCTGTATCCTTTTACATTCTCTACATACCCGACAAATATTCCCTTTTCACTTTTAGGGTCCCACTTTTGTCGTTTTTGTTTTGGTATATGTGTAAATACTTTTGTACCAAAAACTCTTAGATGTTTTATTTCCGGTTCTTTTCTAAAATAAATTTCAAACGGGGTTTTGTCTTTGATTGAACTCGTACCTGTTCGGTTAATTGTATAGACAGCCGTATTAACACTTTCAGCCCAAAGTGATTTATTTAAATTTTTCGTATGTAACATAGTCCTTGCGGCTTCTACTATTGTCCGGTTCTCTCGTTCAATCTTCCCGTTTTGTTCCGGTGTGTATGCAACTGTTGTTTGATGACTTATCCCATATTTCTGTAAAACACTAGTTATTTCTTTATTAACAAACTCTAAGCCATTATCTGTTCGCAATACTTTGACCTTAAAACCAGTATCAGTTTTTATTTTACGTATCAAAGTTTCGATTAAATCTTTTACTTCACTTTTATGTTTTATAAAATGAACTATTCTATAATGTGAATAATCGTCTTTAAATAATAAAAAGTATTTTGAACCCCCAATAGAATTTGTTTCCATCGGTCCACACAAATCTGCGTGTATTATTTCTCCTACAGCTGTTGTGTTCGTTGTACTAGACTTAAATGTTTGTTTGTGTTGTTTACCAATTATGCACGCATCACAGAAAAAATGATTTTTGTTATCTGACACTTTTATATTATGTTTTTCTAATATATTATTAACATACTTTATATTTTGATGACTCAACCTTTCATGCCATAACTGTAATGTGTCCTTGATAATAATATTTGCCTGTGGTTCTTCTTTATCGAGCGTAATGACTTTGAACTCTAATTTAAATAATTTTCCTTGTCGCTCACCTGTACAGACTATTTGTCCGTTTCTTGAAAACATACACTTATTTTTATCTGATGAAAGCGTTAAACCTTTATCTAATGCTGTACAACATGAGAATAAATTGTATTTTAATTCCGGCACATATAATACGTCTAATAAATAATTATTATTCCATTTATTGTTCGCAAATGATAATATTTTTATATTACCCTTTCCTTTTGCTAACAAAATTGAACCATCGCCTATTCTTACTTGAATTGGTTCGTCAAATAATACGTAGTTATAAAACCAATTTATTTTACCGCACATATGATCGGATGCTCCTGA
Source organism: Nasonovia ribisnigri (assembly GCA_027563435.1). Taxonomy (NCBI): domain Eukaryota; kingdom Metazoa; phylum Arthropoda; class Insecta; order Hemiptera; family Aphididae; genus Nasonovia; species Nasonovia ribisnigri. Next base: position 8,371 of record JANEHU010004136.1, on the reverse strand, counting down.
GTCAAGTAACCAACTCTCCTCAATATCGTTTGTACACACTGTTCCAGTAATAAATGCACTGCCATCATCACTTTTACTTGTTTCTCCGTGTGTTTTCTTATTTTCTTGATTCTTTAAGTATTTTCTGCACTGACTTTTCCAATGCCCTGGTAATTTACAAAAATAACAATTACCTGGTTTTCTGGTATCTTTATTTTTATTTCCAGATTTCCAATTCTTTTTGGATTATTTGCCGTTAGTGCTATTGATTTTTGATTTTCCATCACTGACAAATTTCTTTGTTGTAGCCTTGATTCTTCAATTAATAATCTACTTGTTAAATTATTAATTGTTTTATCAACTGCTGGGATAGAGTCCCAGGCACTGTAAAAATGATTATACATATCAGGTAAAGTCATTAATATCTTCGTCATAACCATATTGTCGGTTACTGGTTCCCCTGATTGCTTCAGTCTCATTCCCAAATTTGTTACTTTGGAAATATGAGTCGACATATCATCAGTCGCCTCCATTGAATAACTAAAAATTTCTGTTGAAGCAAATGTATACTTGCTTCAGACTTTTGTTCATGAATAGCGAGAAGTTTTTCCCACATATCATACGCACTTTCACAGTTAATCAAATTCTGTAATGGACCATTGTCCACTGAAGTTACAATTAGTTTTTGACACTTACCGTCAGCTCTATTCCAGTCAATAGTTAACCTATGCCACCTAGCTCTAGCTTCCTCATCAGTTTCCTTTTCTATCTTTGTTATTTTAGAACTAGGCTTTTTCCACTCTCCTGTTATTATAGACGTTAGTTCAAATGAGTTGAAAATTACCTTCATTTGAAATTTCCACAACGTCCAATTTCCCGTATCAGATAATTTTGTTATTTTCACTGAATCGTCCATCTTGACTTTTCCTGTTTATAAAACTTTGAAGAAAAACAAAAATTACTTGTACAGAGAGTAGTTCCTTTGAAGTCCAAGTTTATCCAGATAATGTGTCTGGGCCCATAACCTGTTGAGTTTAAGGATTATGTTTGTAGATCGATCTGGACAAAAATGACTACACTGCTTTTAGTAATAAGTAATATTTACTAAACGCATGACGTACACATAAGAAATATTATAATGTAGTACCGACAGTATGCTAAAAGTCGGCCTTATATACAAGTGACCTATTGACCTAAGTCTCACGCCACTGTTTAACAATATCTGATTCGCTAATAAATATATCGCATGATATGGCGTGATTTAGCACATTATTAATAGCAACGATGCTGTTGTTGTTGCACAATATGATGGTACTTTATACAATATTAAATTATATTCAACAATATAATATTGTAATACATAACTTATCCTTTAAATTACATATTTTTGGATGATCATATTATATATTCTCTTCGTAGGATGGCAACCACTGTGCATAACATAGTAAAGTTTACCAGTGTAAGACTTTTGGCATATTAAGTTACAATCTTTCACACAACGTATTCACTGGACACTCATCACACCTGCATCATTCTAGCCACTGCGACAGCAAACCAACGGCCAACAAACCTTTGACTAGGGATCAGAACAAATCAAATCCTATTTAACAAGCTCTGATGTTTACAATAATTTTTCATTAAATTTAAATTTATTACAGTAATCAATTAGGTAAACTAGACACAGTCTTGTAAAAGATACTTTTTAAAAGTATTCAAGTACAGATATATATATTTTGAAATATAGTTAAAATACATATTTGAATACTCAGTAGTAAAAAGTATTTAAGTACAGTTAAAAAAAATACTTTAAAAATACTTTCAAATGTTTTATAACTTTTTTTTTGTACCTTAGAAATCAACTATACAGATTATCTTATTTAAAGCTAATTTTGCAGAACACCGTATCATTTGGTGCACCAACCTAACTATAAATTTGTCGTGGTAAGAAAATATCTTTATGTACACACCTTGAAATCTGAAGTAGATTCAACACCAAGTGGTGCCAATGTTATACACATTTGCACGTCGTTTTTCCAGCTTAGGTCCAATTCGTTTAAACGCAATACCAGTTTGATGTTATTTGGGTTATTTAGAATCAACACTCTATTAATGTCTTACAAACCAACGCACGGGGTTAAATTAACAACAACTGATAAAATGAGATAATAATTATACTGATTGTTGCGGTATGTTAGAAGTTAGTAGTAAATAAAACACCAATTAATGTTATATTATTTTTTTTTATTATTTGTTTCATGATTTTCAGGCAATTTAACATAGATACGGTTTTTTTTTTCTATAAAATCATAATGTTGTGCATGAAGAGGTTAAACATTAGTTGTATATTTAACACCAATGGATATTATATTAACTATTACATATAACAATTCCATGTACGACGGGTATGTCCGCGATGCATTCCGAAACTATTGAACTGACTTTGATAAAATTAATAATTAATCAATAGTAATATGATCAATATATCCGATTTGGTCTTCACCATAAGATATGATAGGTTTTATCTTGATTAATGAGCAAATTTTATATTTTATTGCAAAATAAAAGGGTCAAAGGGTCTGTAAGTTTCATAAATATATTTGTAAAATATTTATATTTATGTATTTATATTTTTAGTTTAAATGTATTAATTTAGTAATTGTATTATTATTTATAATCACCTATAATTTTTATAATTATTTAGTTATAACTATTTATTGTAATAATAATTATTATTATATTCTCTCACAAATGTATTTTATAAACAAGAAATGAAACTAATGTCAATACGAAGTGAAACGATATATAGTCATCGTCACAACATGCTATTAACATGTAAACAACCAGTAACACAATTCGCAAGCAGATGGAATCCTATGAGTGGCATTATAGTTATTACATTCTCACTTCTCGTTGTAATTTGAGTTTGAATAATTTAGAGCAACAATGAATATTTTGAATATTATTACGATTATCATATTGAGAATTATAATTTAAATTTCAACATTTATATTAAGAGTTGTAATTTGGGTTATCGTTATATTAAAGTAAAGTACCAACGTTATTGAACTCAATATCATCACGATTATTTTGATTTTTGATTATAAATTTATTATTGTCCACCTCTTCAGTGTATACTCATAATAACTGGTTTCATGAATTAACTCATCCACAGTGTAAAATTGACAAATATGATTAGTGTTGGAAATCAAAGTGGGATTGAGAAATAGTAGTGCAAGTTTCTCAAGAAATCTTCTGAGCATTACCAATAAATCCCAAAAGGATATCTTTTATTTTTTCATTAATTGGAACTTATAATTTATACAATTTAAAAGGAACTTTTAATTTAATTTCAAAAAGTGTCAAAATATTTTGATAAGTATTTAATATGTATTTCATATATTTTTCATTATGTATATATAGGTATATTGTATATATATAAATTACTTATATACATTTTTGATAATTGATAATGTACATTAATGAATAATAATGTACTATCATAATATAATATATAGTAATTATATTGTTATTATTATTGTATGGTATTTTAACAAGCATAACAACTAAAGTTTAAAAATAAATTAGCTTAAATAAAATGAATCAAAAACAAAATATGGTACATAACATGATAATTTCTCAATTTCGAGGCACCTTATAGTTTACGCCTGAATATCCAACTCGTCAAGATTTAAACTTTAGATGCTCATTGCTCGTAGAAAATTTTTTGGGAATTTATGTTAATCATTTCTTTTTTTGATTCCAGTAACAAATATTTTTGAGAAACTTTGAATTTATTTTTAAAATCTTAAGTATGAACATTAAGTATGTTATGGATGTTATTGACTATAGAATTTATGTTGATTGGTATTCATACAACTCAGGAGGAACTTTTGCATTAATCCCAAAAAGGGTAAATATAATTTGTTAAGTATTCAATATGTATAAAAATGTTAGTATAAACACTTGGTAGAAGTTTAAAGCATCTAGCAACACATTCACATTTTAATTCCATGAAATGAAACATAGGTACCTATTCGATTTTGTCGAAAACTGGTTTTTACTGCGCCAATTCTCGTAGGCCACGTAACATAAAATTTTGTTTGTACATTTGTTTTAAAAGACCGAAATCCAATGGAGCGTGCACAATTTGCATAATATACATTATTTACTCAAGTGATGCATTCAATTTTTTTATTTGTTTTATTTTAATGAGTTAAAATAATGAACAATGTTTGTCACAAGTTTCTTGTAAATAAATCAAATAATTATTGTTAGTCAAATCGACATAATAAAAAAAAAAAACTAATATATTATAAAATAATAAAATCTATATAATACTATACCTGCCCAACCCAACATCTGGTTCAAAGTTTTATATTTTCAATAAAAAAATATGTTAAAAAATGTTTTGCAATAGTTCTTTTAATTATAATAGTTAATAGAATATGTAACCAATTGAAAATATTTAGATGAACAAAAATAAACATTTTTTTTCTCGTAAATTGAAAATATTTCATGTGAGAGCTACCTTTAACTACCTATAAAAGAGTTGATTGAGTAAGCTATAAACAACCTCCAAGTTTCAAGTAACCTATTATTATAACTGTTATTGAAAACAGTCCAGGCGTTTTTTGAGGCTATTAACTCCAGATGAACTAACATCCAATTTAAGTTGTATAACCGAACTTCGATCGTGAAAAAAAAAATACAAATTATAGCTGTATTGGTGTATCTTTGTTTTGGTGTACCTCAGTTCACTGCAAACTTGCGTCGGTGTACATCGTTATGTGAACTAATTAATAATTACAACAAGATGGACAATTCGCTTGTGGTGAATTGGATATAGCACTTGATATAAATCGAACATGGATGTACGTGAAATTGCCCCCCCCCCCCCTTCACTTCAAGCCACAGAACCCAGACTTTTGCATGATTTTGCAATTAATTTTTAGTTTTTCCGGAAAAAACCATTTTGTGTTGGGGGGCAACTTCTTGGTAGCCCCTCCCACTTTCAGTTAGGGACTCCGGGATTTTATGGAAAATTTGCAATTAATTTGCTATAGTTTGCTATGTAATTTTCAGAATTTGCATACCTTTAGTTTTTCCGGAAAAAAAATGTTGTATTTAAATTTTAAAGTGACTGCACTTTATGACGTAAATTGTTACGCACAGTAAAATATTCAAAGTACAAATCGCTTGCTGTTGAAAATATTTCTAAGTCCAAATTAATCGTTAAGCTGAGTGACGTGAACAGTGTTAGGACTTATCTAAATAAATTATTTAGATATTTTTTTTTTTATCTTTTATCTTATCTAGATAAATAAATATAAGTCATCTAAGTATTTGTTTTAGCTAAAAATTTCATTTATCTAGATAAATTTATAAGATAAATTTTTTTGTGAAAATTAGCTAAATTTGTTTGAAAATGTTTCATTTTAATCTCATCGTCTCAGCCACAATTTGTACGTAAAATACCATATTGGACTAAAAATATATGATGTTATTATGAAAATACTAAATTAATCCTATTTACTAGGCACTTATTAATAATCAATATTCTGTATTCGCCATTCTGTTATAATTATATATAAAATATGTACTCACATAGTCACATGACAGTATATATATTTTTAAAATTACTTATTTTAATTTGTATAATAGTATCAATGTACGGTGTACATAATATATATATATATATATATAATATATTATATGTACATATACAAATACTATATAAATATTATTACCTATTGTAACGTAAAAAATATATTAATGATGTAACAATCGTTACACTATAATTATAATATATATATTATTCTATAAAATAGTTCATGCCTTATGGTGTTTGTGTTTATTCGTGTGTGTGTGCGTTACTGCATTGTTCCAACAACTAACCATATTAATTACCTATTCGCTTTATTCGCTATTAACCTAATCCCATTTCCTATTATATATATACTTCCTCTTGATTATTAGAAACCATATTAAAACATTCCATGTACGTCCATACCAATTTTGTATTATGATTGTTATTTGGGTCACGCTGGTCACTGGCTCCTAGCAAGTGAATGACTCTCTGCTGTACAGTAGGTTACAAGTGGGTCACTGTAAAATGGATGGTATTAAATTTTGATTCAATGATATAATATCATTGTATACGAAAAACGATTCTGAGCGAAGATGGTCAGTCAGCCTATGATATTATATTACTAAGTATACTAAGTACATATTATTGTGAAAAATGTAATTTATTTATCTCTTTGCATGGCATACGATTTAAATGTTCGATCCCTAGTTATATAAGTTGAATATTTTATAAATTTGATACTAAAAAATTATTTTAAAATTTGAATTTTAATGCAAATTAAGCAAAATTTGCAAATGTATTTTAATATTTTTCAACTTCTATTATAACAATATATCAGGAGTCATGTATTAAGTTTTCAATCCTTAGTTATAAAAAGGGAGTCAAGTGGATGTCGCTCTGCTGTACAGTAGGTTACAAGTAGATCACTGTATAATGGATGGTATTAAATTTGAATTCAATGATATAATATCATTGTATACGAAAAACGATTCTGAGCGGAGACGGTATGTCAGTCTAGGATATTTTAAATTATATTGATATTGTTATTTTACGGTAGCTGCTAAGTTGAATTAATATTATTCATATTATTTAATTATTAACATAAAATTATCAGTGATGCTAGAAAAATATTATAATATATACGTCTTGTACTCGTTAAAATTGATTTTAATATGTAATTTCGTCTAAATTGGAATTTAAAATGTCTATAAAAAGTAACTGTGTTTATATATTTTTTAGATTTTTTGATTACAGTATGTACTATTTATTAGAATCTTTATTTTAAATTTTCAATCCTTAGTTATAAAAACTGACCATTTTATAATTGTTTAATTACAATAATTTATAATTTTGAGATTTTGATGTATTTGGTCAAAATTCGAACTTTAAATGCTTTATAAAAAAAAATTGTGCCTATGTATTTTTAATATTTTTCAACTGATATTGTATTAATATATCAGGAGCCTTGTATTAAATTTGTATTATTTTTGGCCCAACAAATAAAAATGTATTGGTATTTATATAAAAAAAAACTAAAAAAATTGAAAATTAAATTGTCCGTAAAAAGCTCAAAAAAAGTCAAAATATTTTACATTTTATGGTGTATAGAAAATGCTTATATAAACATTCAGTGAAATTTTCATGCATCTACAGTTATTCGTTTTTGAATTGCAACAAAATAAGAAAATCGCTACATGAGAAATCGAGTGAATATCTAATCTTGTAAAAATTTAAACTTAAAATGCTCATAAAAATTTATTATGACTTGCTTATAAACTTTTTTGTATTGATAAAATTAGGCAAACCCTTAAGGATTCTTGTATCACATTTTCAAACCTTCGATATAAAAAGAAAAATTTTTATGAATTTTTAACTCAAAATAAATTGCACACTTTCGTAATTTTTACGTATTTTGTCAAAATTTGAACTTTGATTACATATAAATAAAAATTGTGACTACGGATTTTTAATATTTTTCATCTGCCTTTGAAACTATATATTAGAAGCCTACTATTAAATTTCAAGATTTTTACCCAACAAATAAAATTTTATTGACATTTATAGAAAAAAAAACTAAAAAAATTGGAAACTGAAAATGTCCGTTAACAGCTCAAAATAAGTCAGAATATTTTGAAAATGCTATGGTGTATAGAAAATGCTTATATAAACATTCGGTCAAAATTTCATGTCTGTACGGTCATTTCTTTTAGAGTTATACAAAAAACCAAAATTGATGGTTTTGCGTAAAAATTCCCGTTTTTTCCTTCATTTTTTCATTTGTATTTCACATGAAAACTACTGGGAAATTTTAACTTTTGACCCCCCAAAGTTCCAACTAGATTCACTTTCCTATCAGAAAAGGTACTATTGAAGAAAATCGAAGCATTTTTACTGCCCTAAAAGGAGATGACAGACACAAAAATAAAAAAAAAATTAAAAAAAAAAACACACATCATTGTAAAACCAATACATTCATCGCTCCGCTCAGAATCTAAAACACACATCATTGTAAAACCAATACATTCATCGCTCCGCTCAGAATCTAAAAAATACACATCATTGTAAAATCAATACATTCATCGCTCCTCTCAGAATCTAAAAAAAAACACACATCATTGTAAAACCAATACATTCATCGCTCCGCTCAGAATCTAAAACACACATCATTGTAAAACCAATACATTCATCGCTCCGCTCAGAATCTAAAAAATACACATCATTGTAAATCAATACATTCATCGCTCCTCTCAGAATCTAAAAAAAAACACACATCATTGTAAAACCAATACATTCATCGCTCCGCTC